>PVIR01018820.1:0-32838 GCA_004026965.1 Petromus typicus | reverse complement strand
TTTTTTTTTCCCCTTTTATTTAAATTCTTTTTCATCCTTTTATCATGCAAAACAGTTTGGTGCAGTTCCATCTGTAACACATTGGTAACAGTTGTTACTCTCCCTTCTAACAAAGACAGGGCGATCCTTGGGCTCAGACAGCACCACTTAGCTATAATTGAATGCCACGGCTATGTTTCTGTTATATTTGATTTTACAGTTACCTTCCACTTGGGTCCTCCAATAATGGCTTTCATCCTATAGCAGTGGTACCAATTTTAAATGTGGTACCATGTTTTTTAAGTAAGTTCATTTAGAGACAAATACTAAGTATTTAATGATGCACCCAGTGCAGAGTTGTGGCAAGTACCTCAAAGGTGGTTTGAGAATGAATGCCAATACATGTACCCCGTGTCAGGTAGACTTTGCTTTAATCACTTCCAGCGACAAGAAGGTCACTATCCACAAGACACTGCACCTGCCACTGTCACCTGTGAGACCTCCCATTCAAGTCAAAAAGGCTTAGTTTTTATCGCGCACCATCACCACCACCATTTTTTAATTATATGTTTGTCCCACAGTATTCCCCTCTTAGTCAAACACACTAAAGTCTCAAGGTTTTCCCTTTCTAGCTGTGGCTCCAGGTCTTCACTGTCACGGCTTTTCAGTGTCTGTGGTGAGCTGCCCAAGTGTCCTTGAAGGTCTTATTCCGCCCTTGGCTTGTCAACATCTGTCTCACAGGAGCTGTTTTCCTTACACAGGAGCAACTGTTTGGGGCCTGTGGTTACCAAGGTAGCGAGGCAGGAGAACGTGTTTCTATGCCTCCCGTGTCTGGAGCTATACTCCTTAACTCTCAAGCTATATCCTGGGAGCTCACACCTTCAGTGTGATGTCCGACCCATGAAGCATGACATGTGTCACATACCTGAACACAATCCCCTGTGATGAATGTAGTCATGCACCATATATGTGCACTGATCATTTTTTCTAAATTATTACAGCTAAAAAATATATATCACCATTTACCCCCCCTCAGAATACTCACACTCGCTTTGAACACACATATCCTATCGTTCTGGTACCATCTGAACCAGGTCTAGAAGTCACTCTTGGGAGGGTCTTTAGTTGCACTGTTTGAGGTTGTCTCATTGTCTTGAATCAATTCACAATGTTTGCTTTTTATGATCATTTTTACAGTAGGAATGAAGTAAAAGTCAAAAAACACCAAATCTGCTAAGTGATGTGATGACGACACACTATGTTTTCACAAGCCTGACTTTCTGTCGTAGGCCCTTAGCAGCAGCTTTCACAGATTTTTTTTTTTTTTTTTGTTACTACACCTAGAAAAGACACTAAGGACAGAGGGCTCCCAGGACTGCTTCATCACGTGGCCAGGACAACGGATAAGTACGTTCAAAGTGAGAGGGAGCATTTTGAAGGGGGTTAATAGCAGGGCCTCATTATCCTAATTTTTTTTTTTAATTGTAAACCTTCACCGCATTTTCAATCACTATTTGTTTACTGAGTGGGAGTAACAACTTCCACCTACAATGGTCTTGTTCGGTACAGGACCCTAAGCTAGGAACTTCCTGTACATTCTCTTTCTTAGACCTCACAACAGCCCCCCCAGGCACCTGTTCTTGCCACTTCATTCTAGAAAGGAGGATGCTGGAGCCTGGAGAGGGACATCGCTGACTCAAGGTCACCTGACCCGTAGGCAGCAGAGGCTGAATTCCCAGCCAGACAGGGAGCCATCAAAGTCTGTCTTCTGAGACCATGACAAAAATTTAAGACTTCGGGGCTGGGGATTTAGCTCAGTGGTTCCGGCGTCTGTCTTGCAAGCTCAAGGACCCGGGTTCAATCCCCAGTAACCACATAACAATACTGGGCGTGGAGACTCACACCCAGCAGCAATCAGCACCACACACCACAATGGCGGGCGTGGTGGCTCACACCTGTAATCCCAGCACTTGGAAGGCAGAGGCAGGAGGACTGCTGTGATGTGAGTTGGAGGCTGAGCTCAGGGCCAGCCTGAACTACAAAGCAAGACCCTGTCTCAAAAAACCTAAAAAAAAAGATTTAAGACTTCGGATCTTTCAAGGGAAGTCACAGCTGGTGACAGGGGAGGTAGTGCTGCTCAGCAGAGACCTTGCAATAAAAGCATTATATTATGAAGTCCAAAGATGGCGCCGTAAATGAAAGCAGAGCAAGTGACCTGTTGCTGGGGTAACGCCTCTTACCCTCCTCCCACTGTTACCCATAGACAAGGTGGTGAGGAGTGAGACTGACTACTTGGCCCTCAGCCAGACAAATTCACACCTGTCTTTGTCCTCCACAAACATGAAATCCATTTTCTGGCACTTTAGCCATCATTTTTTTCTCTCTTGTCAATATCCGGTAACTAAAATGTTTTTCTGAGTCTGCGAATGAGCTTGGTAACAGGCCATAACGTGGCCACACGAGTCAGAGACCTGTCTCCTGGCCTTTGTTTCACTGTGTACATCATTTGGTAGATACTGCTATGGGCACTGCCAGGTGCCAGGCACCACTGGTCCCAGTAGGCACAAAGGAAGCAGGGTAGACACCGACCCTGCCCCCTGTGGACACCCTGTTGAGTCCTCACCAGGGTGAGGCGTGCAACAGGGAAGAGTGTGAGCTGGGGAGCCCAGAACTGTGGAAGGGATGGGGAGAGGTGTCCTGCAGGGGAGAGACTGGAGGCAGGAGAGAAAGCAGTGGAACTAGAGTACAGTCAGGTACCCGCCCGGCCAGCTCACGCCGGTGTTTGACTGAGTAACATTGCACGTGCGGGTGTGACAGGAAGACGCGCGTGGAGCTGGACAATGAGGGTGAATTACAGGATCTGATCTGAACCACAAGGGGAGGCCACAGAAGCAGGGAAAATCCCAGAAAGGTGACCATATTTACACTTCACGCCAATGAACAAGCTTTGTCACACCCGCCCACGCTCACACCTTCAGTGGGACACAAAGCTTTATTTCTCCCCTTGCTCCCCTCGAGAGGAGATGCTGAACACTCAGCAGACTCAAGGGGACTGTCCCTGCTTCTCTACCGATCTTCCCTCCCACCGTGACCTACTGCACATGGTGGAGGGCCAGGAGTACTCCGTGGCCACCTCATAGCCATACTTTTGCATGCATGACTCCAGATGGTGGCTGCACTGCACAGTTTTTTTCCCCTATGTCAACCAATCATTCACTCGCTAACTTCGGCTTCACATTAATTGTTTTCTGCAAAAGCAGAAGCTAAGACAGGGGACTCGGATGTGGGGAGTTTGTCTGGAGGTATGAGCAGGAAGTCCGAATAAGGAGTGGGGAAGAAGCGACGGAGGAGGGGGAAAGTCCAGGGAAGGATACGTTGTTGGGTCCCTCCTCACGGTGGGAAAACTGGGGCCCACCAAGCCTCAGAACAGGAGACTGACCTGTTTCACCGCATGCTCCACAGACTGGGGTGTCATTTCCCCCAAACTTGTGAACTGCATGTGCCTGAGGCTCAGAAGGCCTCCGAGGCCCCTAGAGAAAGACCTAAGGTAGAAAAGAGGGGTGGGATAACGTCCTTGTGCACAGAAGCCGTCCCCTACTACTACAGCTGAAGCTGAAGGTGGGCTTAGAAGACACTGTGTTCTACTGAGCGGCATAAACTGGGTGCCTACTATGTGCCCGACGCATTCATTATGTTCTACGTAGGCTAACTTGTTCAGTGAGACCGAAAATGGTGAGGTAAACGTTGCCACCCCCTATGGGCTGGATGAAGACACTGCGGCTTAGAGAAATGAAATGATTTAACAAAGGTCACACGGCTGGATGAGTAGCAACTGAAATCCAGATCTGCTCTTGTCGCTGTAGCATCCCTCTATGGAAGCTTCTAGAAATTCCAGGGAACTGTATATGCCACAGAGTCCCACCTTGCAGGCCACAGGTGATTGTGAGAAAACCTGGTTACAGGGGAGGTAGTCCTGACAGGGGAAGCACCTGATCCAAGTCAGCCCAATCGGAATTCCTCCTCTAGAAAGGCAGACTTTGAACAGACTTTGAACACTGCACTGCAGAATGGGGAGATGAGGGTCTGATAAACTTCCAGGGGCCCATTGGGAGCATCCATAATGAATTGTTAGGGAACAGGATGGGCCGAGAGAGGAAGACTAAGGAAATGAGTGCAGAGAAAAGCAGGGCTGAGCATCCAGGAGGCCCTTGAGAAAAAACCCACAAGATAGAGCAAGCGGCTGCACTTCCTTATAGCGGATTCTGGGAGATATCTCCTGTCTTTCCAAACTTGAATGGGATGCATGCGTTTCCCTTTCTGCCAACCACAGACCGTGGAATAAAGTACAATCTGAAAGCGTTGAGACAGTCAAGGGGGCACATTCATGAGGTGGGCGAGTGCTTCACAGATAGAAACACGTGGGGTGTCCACGGCCCTGCCCCAAACTCACCGGCTGGGTGCTTCAGAGACAGACTGATGACATTCTAGGGCCAGAGTGACAGAGGTTGGTGTCAAACTCAGGGCTGCAAAATGAAAGCTGCTCCTTCGGGATTCAGCATCTGCTTCCTTACAAAAAAACGAAGAGGAGCACGGTTCAGGGCCCCGTCTCTCCCCATAGCTCTACTGCTAATAAAAGCAGCTGGGTGGGGGCTCTGGACCAGCAGCTCTGCTTCATTTTCCATGCCTCTGTCGGCTGTAGTGTAAGACAGCTCGAGGAGAAATTAATACTCGAAGTCAGTGTCAGCCCTGCTGACAGCCTATCAAGGCTGAAAGATAAATTGCTCATTACAGTTCAGGGAGCTGGGGCTGGGGAAGAGCGCCGCGCCAGGCTGTGCTGCCCCCACCAGTAGCTCACCTCACGTGGGGCGCACCCTAGCTTCCGCCTGGCTTTGAGGTTGGCACAGGCTGCAAGGGGCTGGTTCCAGGGGAGTGGACTCTTATCGGCCATGTCTGCCACCGTGTCACCACACCTCAAGCCTAATGCTCTAGAAAAGCTATTTGTGGGTGTCGTCTGTCATCTACCTCCTCAGGTCCCAGTGGTGATGTTCGATGGCAGCAGCGCTGACAGGAAGGCAGAGGGACACTCAAAGGAGGAGAAATCAAGCATGGGCACAAACCCCATGGCTGCCCTGCCCACAGCCCTCACCACGCTCCTCCAGTCCTTCACATCTTCTGGGCACCTCACTTCCTTGGTGGCCGAGGACATTGTATTTTAGGGGTTGAGTCCCACACGAGCTCCTCACCTACACACTCAACAGGGCTGGCGCCCAGCTGGCACAGCCCCGATAGGGATATGACTTGAGATGGCGCAAGGAGCTCTGTCCACTTTGCTCAAGGTATTGCTTGGCTTAGTGTGAGCTACTGGCGTGTGTATTTAGCGTCCATCTCCCCTCAGTGGAACCTAAGCTCAAGGAGGACAGAGACGGTGCTGGAGATACTCCCTTTGCCTCTCCGGGACCACTGGCTACGCCGCCCCCTGTCCCAAGCCCCAGGAGGATGGCGGTCTTGTGGAGTCCGTCACTCCCTGGCTGATCACTGAATTCAGCAAGCAGGGAGCACTGTGGGTTCTTAGCAGTTACCCTCCCTACGTGGCTGCTGTTTGCTGGCCTTTCCTGAGGATGAGAAAGTGTCCCTGGGATCCCCAGCCCTGGCCACACCTTTGTAAAGGCCACACCTTTTTCCCTTTGAGTATTTACAGTTGTCTGCAGATTTCCAGTTTGAAGCTATAATCCCAGCACTCAGAGAGGCTGAAGCAGGAGGATCCAAAGTTTAAGCCTAGATTGGCAACTTAGGGAGATCCTACCCCAGAACAAAAAAATAAAGGTAAGAGAGGATGTGTAGTCAATCCTCAGTACTGAAAAGCAAATTCCCAACTTGAATGCACTCACTTCACTGCTGTCTCCATGCCCAGTAGGACCCAGCACAAAGCAACCCAGGTTTGATGAGTGAATGAATGTATGCTGACTCCCGAAGGGGTACAAGCCTTGTTCTTGACATTCCTCACCCTAAAATCACCAGCACCCCCTTCACTCACCCCCACAGCTCAGCTGCAGCAAACACATCAAGACTGTTCCTCCCACCTCATTTTTCCGTGCTCAGCAGACCTCAAATCTCCCTGTTCTCAGCCATTTATTTCAGATGACAATTAGACCCTGTCTGAAAAATTTTGCTTCCATCTCTCCTCAGAAGAGAAAAAAATAGCTGATACCCTTGGGGAAGCATCCTTTCTCATTTCTGGAGAAAAAAAATGTATTTTCTCTATCACTCCTCTTTTCTTTACACCCATTCCCCAGACTCAGTCTCCTAGATGTGTGCTTATGGGTGCTCGCTGGCCAGGATCACCCCACACAGCAGAAACACAGAACTGGGCATCTGGGGAGCCCTGTGTAGCCACATCAAAGGTGCTCCTTCGGGGGCAGCGGTCCGAGGGCCGTTGGGCATAATGACCAGATGGCAGCATTCCAGCCCCAGAGACGGTGCAGTATTTTTCCTCCGGGGTTTTGCAGAAATGACACTGTCAGAGAAAACAATGATTTAATGGTCATGCGACAGGAGCCTTGAGACTAATGGTACCCAGCCTAGAAAAATGTAGGAGACAACTGGAAGGCAATTACGACACAGTCCATGCCTACAAGTCTGTCATTACCAGTGGAGCGGTGCTAGGCAGCCTCTCTCCTTTGGAAGGTCAGATTCGAGTCACAGGGTACCAAGACTTGGGGGAGAAAAGAGACGCAGCATGGATATTTCTGTATTTTCCACCTAGAAATTTCCAGAACCATAGACAGAACCCCTCTCCCACCTACCTCTCTTCTTCCTCTTTCTCCTATTTCCCTCTCTCTTTCTCTCTCCCTCTCCTCTTTCCCCGTCTAGTTCTAAACCTTCCCATACTCATCTTCCATGAATCTTTGTTTATTTAGGACTAGGAAAAGTGACATTGCCTACTTGACCACTGGCTTTTGATTTGAAACACGGAGCTCTGCTGCAGTAATTGTGGTCAGTGTAAGAAACACATTTGAGGGCCTCAACAGAGGAAGCTTGAAATACTGGCTTAAAAACAAAAGACCCATCTTATGCTTGGTGTGAACTTACATCCATGCCTTCCAGTATGTGCTAGTTTTTTCTATAATGAACAGGTGGGATATTTTCTAAATACCATTTGAATGACAAAAGTCATAAGTTCATCCAGTTTTATTGCCAAAAGGACAAGTATTGTGCATAAAAAAGCAGATATCTCTCTTAACTAGACTCCTTGTCTACCTCCCATCTCCAGAAGCAAATAATTTCACACGTATGATGTGGCTTCTCCCACACCCTTTCCCATGGGTATGAATATATATAGATATATGTATATATATATCTATATCTTTACACAGTTCATTAATTATCTGGCTCTTCATAAATGGAGTTAAACCACATACATTCATCTCACAAGCTTTTAAAACTTAAAGATATGTCCTGGAGGTTTTTCCATGTTGGAACTGGTGCACAGAGATTCACCGCACTGTCCTTAATCCTGCCTAGAATCATTCCTGTTGTGCAACTGTGGTTTATTTCACCCAGTTTCTACTGATGCACAATAAAGTTACCCTAACATCTCCCTATTACATTCAATAAACAAATACTTGTTGGCCAGGGATTTAGCTCAGTGGTTCTGGCGTCTGCCTTACAAGCACAAGGTCCCAGGTTCAATCCCACAACAATACCGGGTGTAGTGACTCACGCCCACCAGCAACTAGTACTACATACCACAGTGCTAGACGTGGTGGCTCACACCTGTCATCCCAGAACTCGGGAGACAGAGACAGGAGAACTGCTTTGAGTTCAAACTGAGTTTAGGACCAGCCTGAACTACAAAACAAGACCCTGTCTCAAAGAAAAAAAAAAAAACTTGTTTGCACCCTCTTTTGCCACAGGAGCTCATATTTTTATATGGGAGAGGTAGTTATATCCATTAGGACACGCTGAGTTGTAGTAAATGAAGATTCAAGTGCCTAAACAATAAGGAATTGGCACCTTTATATTACTGAGAAACCTGACTGTGGGGCATTTCCAGGGCATTCCATAGCTTAGTGCCATCATCATGAACCCAGGCAGTATTTTTTCCATCTTTCTGGTCTACCTTTCTCATGAAATTGGGGTGGCTACCCAGTGGCATCACAATGACTAGAGACATTCTAGGTGATCTAGGTGATATCTGCAGACCAAACCCTTCAGCTATGTTTTTAGCAGATATATCTTCAGGTCCATGACCAAGATTGGGCTGCAAAATAATACGTACACCTGTCACAATTACAAAGAACAGAGAGACCATGATTGGCACCAACCAATCATAATTCTTCCTCTCGGTCTTGAAAGAAGAAAGGGAAAGGAAATGGATTTTATTCATCAAACTACCCTCCAGAAAAATCTATATCAATTTGCAGTCTACAAATAGGCCCTGAAGACCAGTTTCTTTTTGTGAATGTGAGCAAAGATGACATTTTTCTTGCACTTTGCCTTATCACTAATGAAACTAAGGAATCTATATATTTATTGTCTATCTCTATTTTCCCATTTGAGAATTAGATATTTGGATCATTCGCTTATTTTCTATCAGGTAGTTTGCTGTGTTCTTACTGGTTAGTGAAAGTTCTATATTTGTTGGCTGGAAACGCATGTAATCCAAAAACTTTTAAAGCTTCTTATGGATGAAGAACACTTAAATCACCCATCTTTGTTTCTGCTTAGGATCTCAAGTGCTTCTGTGACAGTTCAGGAAACAGATGAAAATCCATTTCATGAAGAAGGTTATGGTGACATGCTTGCCAAACCACATGCTTCAGAACACAAGTTCTTTGCCAGATCTTAAAGTGTAGTTGGAAAACAACACATAATATGTGCCTCTTTCAAAATTTCACGAGGCACAAGTAGTCTAGAGACAAGCTCTGATCAGTGCCATGTCCAACTTGGCTGATGCTGGATTCACTGCTTTTCCTCTCTGCATTTCCTTTCATGTATTGTAAAACAGTCCTCTCTAGATTGTCATGGGTGGTCACAGTCAGATTAGTGTCCTACCTTTGGCCCATTAGCCCTTACCACTGTCACTCATGCCCATGGCTTCCTTGAGTAGCACTGTGTGCTTCATGCACAGCTGGGCAGTCCAGAAGGAGCAAGAAGTAATGCTTCTTTCTTAGGAAAAGTCATTCACCACGATGGATAAAAACTGATAGATAGGGCCAGGGATTTAGCTCACTGGTCCTCGTGCCTGTCTTGCAAATGCAAGGGCCCGGGCTCCATCCCTGGTAACCGCATACAACAATACCGGGTGTAGAGACTCATGCCCACCAGCAATCAGTACCACATACCACAGTTCTGGGCATGGTGGCTCATGCCTATAATTCCAGCACTCAGGAGGACTGCTGTGAGTTTAAGGCTGAGCTCACAGCCAGCCTGAACTACAGAAGTGAGCCCCTGTCTCATAAAAAAAAGAAAAAAAAACCTGATGCATAAATAAGAGGGTATCTTTGCCTTCAGATGCCTCTAAGAAATGCCCTATACCAGAAGCTGACCAAAAACAACCCAACAACCAAGTCTGGCCTATTCCTAGCATTTGCAAACAAAGCCTGACTGAAGCACAGTCGCATCCACTTGTCTATGTATTGTCTATATTTCTTTTCACTCCAAGAACAGAGACTGCAAAATCTTCTTGCTGAGCACTCCACTCTGTAGACTCTTCCCCAGTCACTCCAGGGCAGCTGGACCCAAGTTGTCCGTTTGATTTTGTACATGGTCATCAACACATCTTCCTCTCCTGTCTCACTCCCTTCTTGGTGCTTCCCGGGGTCACTCCCTCCACCCCAAACACACTCTTTGTAGCCATAAAGCTATAATATCTGAAGCAGGTTGGAAAAGAAGTGGGTAGAACAGGCAAAGGCTACATAAGGACAATGGAGAGGCTAAGGTTCCAGCCCAAGGCATCTCCTCTCAATTCCCATTTTCTCTACAAATCAGCACCAACTCTCTCTCTCCTCACCCCATACACACACCCACACCCACACAGCAAGCCTGCCTGCCATTCATTTGGAGTTTTGCTTACATTATCACTACCATCTGCAGACTTGCAAACTAAACGTGCAAGTGGAAGGAGGAGACACCTTTCTCTGATCTACATCTAGCCACTGAACCCACTGAGGCACCCAGGGCCTTACGATTTCACTGAATTTAATAACATTAAGATGCAGAGCTGACTCAGATCCAAGCCGTGCCAGAAAGTGAACTGTCACCCAGTGACTTTGTAGGTATACTCAGCTCCACTATTCCCCAGTGAGACCAGCAGCTCCATCGTCACTGTCGCTGCAGCTCTAAGCTGCTTTTCCAGATGTGCGTACATACATGCCTGTATCACACACACACACATGCAAATGTATATGACTATGTACATATACATACACCTGATATACATGTGTTTTTTTCTTAAATGCTTTCTACATCTGGGAGCTTTCAGAATTTGTAGAAGACATTTTGAGCTGTAGATACTAATGACTTCAACACCAACTATCAAAACCATTGGGGTTCAGGGCAATGGCACAATACCTTAGGCATAGACATAATGTAAGAGCTTGGGCTCCGCCCTCAGAGTGATTTGGATTAGGGCCCCATCCCCCACGCTGCACAGCTAGGTGATCTGGGGCAAGTGACTCAGCTGTCCTTGGGCCATACTGTCTGCCTCCGTACCATGACAGCAATAATAATCCCTACCCGAAAGAGCTGCTATGAATGCCAAACAATATGTAAAGTACATGCTCCAGAGTGTATCACCTAGCAAGTGCCAGTAAATGAGAGCTATTTTTATCATCATTGTCATTGTCATTGTTGATCCCCACAGGGAGAGCTAAAAGAGTTTTGATTGTAGGTTGACGGGGCTTTTTAAAATTAGGATAAGTCAAGGTCTTGTGTCTACCTCTTCTTCCTGAGCCTTGAGGAAATGCTTGGCCTGGGGTTGCCACCTTCTGGAGACCTTCTGCAACGAGATCCTGCACCTACCAGGGGGCTGCTTGGCACAACTAAGTGCTCAAGACCCCTGTGCCTCCTATTATTTTGCTGCACTGTGCAATTGTGTGCACAAAATTGCAAAGGGCAGAGGCCAATGCTTAGGACAAGGCCCTGGAAATACTCAGAGATCTGTGATTACAAGACCAGCAAATCCAGGGCCTCTCAGTTATAAGCAATAAAAACCTTTTCATAGATGAAAAAAGAAATTTTATCCTAGAGACTGGGGTATATTGTCATATTCAGTCACAGAAGACACAATGGCACTTTCCCAACCAGTTGCCCCAGGACTCGAGCAGAGACTACTGGTCTCTCCTACCCCTTCACCTCTTCCCGCATCCACCCTTTGAAAACTAGCAAATGTGGAAGGAGATGGCTTCTCCCAGAGACCCAGCTCCTTTGAGAACTTAGTTCTGGGGGACTGTCCCCAATCTTGAACTGTATGACAACCCCATTCTCTGTCCCTCTCTTTGCCTTAATGAACGGAGAGAGAAAGTATGATTATACCAGCTTTATTGGCCTGGGAAATACTCAGGAAGTTGGTGGAGCATACTTCTGGATGTGTCTTTCCTCTCAGACATTGGTCCCCCGCTCTGCCTTCCAGTTTCTATGAATCAAGCAGTTTTGCTCTACCACATCCTTCTACCATGCTGTTTCTCCTTGTAGCCAGCTAACCATGGACTGAACCCCTCTTAACGCATCGGCCAAATTAAATCTCTCCTTTAAGCTGAGTGTCAGATACTGTGCTGAGCAGTAGAAATGCTGACTGATACATGCACCTCACTCGCACAGAGCCAATAGGTTTCCTCCTTGAGAAGCAGAATTAAAGATTATTCAACCTAGCCTGAGGTCTTATCTGTAAAATGTTGACAGCAGGGACTAAGGTATAGCTCAGGAGTAGCGCACATCTTTTAGCATGTGCAAGGGCCTGGGTTCAATCCCTAGCACAAGAAAAAAAAAATGATAATCACTGTAAATTGACATGATGGGGTCATAGTGGGGATTAAAGGAGAAACTCCAATGGTGAGTTTTTACCCAACACAAAACACATAATAAGCATTCTGTAGAATGTGACTGCCATTATCACTGTTGTCCCTAACATCAAAACCCTCAGCACTAAGATTCACGCATCGAGATGCTCAGCAAACTTATGGGGAGAGTCATCACTCAGTCAGGGAATGACCCAAGCTATCTGATGTTCAGACCACGTGTTTCTGTAAAATATGTCACTGGAACACAGTGAACCTCACCTCCCAAATGAAGCCAGGTCAAATATATGCACCAATCCTGGATTTCATGTTTGTGAAATGCAATTGCTGTCTGAAAGTTTTTTGAGGGCTGCCAGGTGTTCATGATACATTTTACAGGTCATTAAATCTCTAGCTAGACAAACTCAATCATGTGTACTCGTTAAAATGAGATTTGGGGCATTTCAAAGATTAGGTTCATAGTGCAGGAAATATGGTATAAGTTTTCCTCTCACAGGGGAGAAGGTGGAAATGTATCTCACAATAGCAGCAAAGAGGTCCATGGTGTATTTCTCATTTCACACTTCCTATAGTCATTCTCTCTGCTTCCACTCTTCCTAAATATAGTATGTATTTTTCCTGCATCTCTACCTGTGCCATGGACTTAAAAAACACACATTCTGGAGATTTGTACCTGCATTAAACCGGGAGCACATTTATATTTTTTAAATGTGGCTGCAATAAATGACTTTTGAAATGTACACTGAACAGAGGCAAACATACATGACTAATGAGATCACTCTCAGAGACCAAGTCACAGGGAGAGTTTTAGAAGTATTTTGTTTCCATTGGCTTAGAACTAACAGCCTTCAAAGTAGTATCCTGGGTCTATACCCGAACAGGTTTCAAATGGATAGAAATATCATCAGTCCTTAGCTTCCTGCTTCTGTATGACACTCTAGCAAAGGAGTTCAGCCAGGATATTCAGAATCACTTCATGGAACTCCTCTCGGTGGCAGGGACATGGTGGCAGAGGTCAGATGGCCTTTTGCGGCTGAACGGGGCTGGACTAAACCCTTCAGATGTTAACGAGCACCTTCAGGAAGCAGCGTTCACACACATAGACCTTCTTTGGTCTTGAAAGAAAATGTTTAAAAGCCCTCAGAGCATCTTCAACAGAAGCAATCCAAGTCCCAAGATTCTAGAACAATGACAGGCTTTTAATAGGTCTCCAGAAAATATTTGTTGAACTAATAATATTCCTGCTGGATAAAACATGACAGAAAAGGAAAGAAAACAAAGTTTATGTATATAGGGGGTGGGAGTGGTAGGGGAGGTAGGGGTAAGGGAAAAAATGAGAATTAAGTTGAGTCATAGACTGGTACAAATTCTCATTGTTCAGTGCAATCATGATGTGAATATGTAATGCACCAATAAAGGTTTCAATTTAAAAAAAGGTGACAGATGGGGCTGGGGATTTAGCTCAGTGGTTCTGGCACCTGCCTTGCAAATGCAAGGGCCCAGTTCAATCCCCAGTAACCACATACAATGCTGGGCATGGAGACTCATGCCCACCAGCAATAAGAACCACATACCACAGTGCTGGGCATGGTGGCTCACTCCTACAATCGTAGCATTTAGGAGGCAGAGGCAGGAGGATTGCTGTGAGTTCAAGGCTGAGCTCAGGGCCAGCCTGAACTACAAAAGCGAGACCCTGTCTCAAAAAAAAAAACCATGACAAATACCATTTGCCAACAGCTTGCAACATACCAGGTCGTCAAGTACACGAACTCTACTTGTCACAGCCACACCACAAAAGAGGATTATGAGCATTTTTAACAGTGTAGGGATGAAAAAATTTAGACTCAGAGGAGGTAAAGGACCAGGCCAAGTCATTCCATCAGGAAGTAGAAAATTGAAGATTGGATGCCACATCTGTATGGCACTAAAATCTATATTCTCACCTCTTGTCTTCCTTTCCTGCATCCTTTAGCTTCTTAAAAACATATCCTCCACCTCTTCATGCCTGACAAGAGGGAATGGGGAGGGATTTCATTGTGGAATGAATCTAAATGCTTAGTGTCCATGTACCATGTAGCAGTCCACATAGGACCCATACTTTGTGGTTCCTACAAAACCTTAGGAGACCTCTAGTTTCACCGAGGCATCCTTAAAAACCAGAGGTGCTCTTCCTAATTGCTTCCAGGGTGGACCTGCTTTTGGATGCACAGAAAACCAATTCTCGTGGGTGACCAAGGCATGGCACACACAAACACATGGACTCCTGATCTCCCCAGGATCGATAAGAAGGATGGATTATGTTTGTAGTCTATCTTTGCAGAGCATCCTTTATGGTCTTGTCACCCTTATGCAAGGGCTGCCACTCCTGGATTTTGCAAATCCTCTGGGATGGATTAAGTCTAAAATGACTCCCAGAGCCTTATATGTTTGGAAGGTAATTCGATCATGAGACATGATTTACTGTTAGGAGTTGGCGCCTGACTGGAGATGGGTCACTCGGTGAGTATCCTGGAAGGGTGTACATCCCACCCTGGCTCTTTTCCTCACTCAGCTTCCTGGCCACGGTGTGAACAGCTTTCTTCCATCACACCCTCCTACCAGGCCCTTCTTGTCTTGGGCCAACTCACCATCAATGGAAAATGGGAGCCTAATAAACCCATCCTCCAATTTATGAATATCGTGAAATGTGTCTCAGTGACAAGGATAATAACTAAGACATCACCTGAAGTAATATCCTTTTCTTCCATTTCCATTAGACTTTCCACAAAGTCACTTAGTCTTCCAACAAATGTTTACTGATCCTTTATAAAAGCAAGGCCAGATGTGACATCAGGAGCTGAGATCTAAATAAGGACAGATGTGTAGAACCAACAGCTTTGGTTCATGAACTCGATGTTCCAAGAAGAGAGCGTTGACGAATGCGTTGTAGTAATACAGAGAGGCAAAAGTAACTCATCAAGTGGAAGGGAAATTGAAGAAAGCAGTGCTTGGCAATGCTTCATAATGGTGATAATATTTAAGTTGGGTTTTGAAGGATGAGTAGGAGGCTTATTTTTTTTAAAGTGACAGAAGAATACCTGAAACAGACATATGTGCTTTCTGGAGCTCAATGTGTTTCAAAATTATTCAAGGTGACTGCAGAACAAAGTGTGTGGAAGTCAAGGTGTGCTGCAAGATGCAAAACCAGGAAAGGCTTAATTAAAAAAAATAAGCTTGAGAAAATGAGATTGTTTAAAGACTAATTAGGAAACCATAAAGGGTTTTGAATGAAAGCATGGTAGTAGTATGCTTTATAGAAAGATAGCGCACATATTTTATATGGCTGTCATAACCCATGATCGCAAACTTGGTTAAAGCCATGGGATTTACTGTCTCACAGTTTGGGATGTGAAAACTCATAAACCAAGATATTGGCACGGTTGTTTCCATTAGGAGGTGCTAAGAATGTGTTCCATGCCTCTCCCCTAGCTTCCGGTGGCTCCAAGCTATTCTTGGCTTGGAGACACACCCTTCCCTTTTCTGCCTGCATCACATAGCGCTCTAGTCTCTGTGTCCCCTCTTCTTCCTAGTAAGACACAAGTGGTTGGAGTTGGAAGCTACCATAGTCAACTATGACCTTATCTAATTGCGTCTGCAAACACTCTAGTGCCCAGTGAGTCCCACTCTGAAGCCTCAGGTAGATATGAACTTTAGACCGATTCGACTTAACTCACTACCACTGCTGAAGAGGCAAAAATGTCCATGGGAACCCATGAGGCCAATCAGGAAGCCAGCCCCAGAGTCAGAGAATGAGTCGTAGATGCAGCTGGGTGGAGGAACACCTCACTGTGCCGGGGACTTTGGTGTGAGCTTTTAAGGAGCCCAGTGAAAGGGACCTTGGCGATGCAATTCTCACTCTTCATTCATTCTGGGTATTATTAAGTGAAAGAACCACCGTGTCCCAACCAGACAGCCTGTCTCAAGACTACTTTTAAGGAGTCTTAAGATTGCTGTAATGCATATGGCCCTTTCTAGCAAGGTTTTCAGGAGCAGAGGAACTCATTGGCAGAGATCATAGTTGCCTCAATAGCCAACATTTATTATCCACATACTAAATGCCAGGTACTACGCCAGGCATCATGAATCCACTGTTTTTAATTCTTACTGCATCTCTAAAAAGAAAGACACTAATGTCTCCATTTTAAAGATGAGGAAATTGATGGTGAGGTCCTAAGTTGTCCTGGATCATAGAATGGTGAACTGGAACTGGAATCCTGGGCCACAAGATACTCAAGAAAATTTCTCAGACTGATAAATGACTCTACGAAGAAAAACAAAAAATGTGCAGCGACAAATACTTGCTCAAGTGGTGAACCTACTTAATCTTGCTCCCAAAGAAGGAGTCTCTATGGTCCTAACTTGGGATAAAGAACCCGTTGCGGAAGCCTGCATGACAAATGGGGTCAGCCCCTGGTTGGTGAGGTGCTCACGAAGACATTTACCCAGGACTCACTTAGGCACACACTTGTCAAACACGGGGCCTGGGATCCAAACTAATTAATCCTCTTCTTCCTGCCAACATGTGCTTTGCCCTCCCGTCTGCTCAGAAGAAGTCTTTTCCTCTCCAGGGATGAAGAGACCTTTTCAGTTCCAGCTCATTCAGAATAAAGTCCCTTCCCCAAAAGTGAAAAGTGGCCAGCTTCTTCGCTTTTTTTTTTTTTTTTCCTTTGAACCTGACATGCGGAGCCAGCTGTTGGATTGGGAAACTCAGCCAACAGACTCAGTCACACCCACATTTTACCTGGTGTCTGCTCAAGGTTTTCCTTTTTTTTTTTTTTTTTTTTTTAATACTTGTAGGATTTTTTTTATCCTCTTTTAATTATAATTATACTTCAAAGAGAATCTGAAACTGGCAGAGCCAAAGATCAAAGCCTCAAGAGAGGCTCCTTCTCCCTAACAGCCCCTCGATGACACTCTGCAGACACAGGAAAGGCAGTGCGAGGGCAATGGCACAGGCCTGAAGAGCCTCAGGCCTCCCTTACCCCATCCCATGCTCATCTGCTTTTGCCCACAATTCTGCCACTGGACATGCTGCTTGGCGAGCTGACCCCTTCGGTGTGGCCAGAAGTGGATGGTAACTGGGTCAGCAATCTGAGGACAGACCAGCACGATGCCACCCTAAAATACACCTTGACACACAACCAACTTCTCCATGCCTCAAGCTACACTGTTTGCATCACCTTTGTGTTAAGCATTGGGTGTCACAGTACCCTCCATTTGCAAGATAAAATTGCTTTTACGGGGAAAGATACCTCAAGTCACTCCCACCTTAGGTAAATTGGTCCAGAAGTTGGTCTCCACAGGTCAGAACAGTATAAGAGTATTTGGCACCTGAGTAAGATAGTAAGTAGAGATGCGTTAAAGTTTAGACATCACTAGAAAATGAAAGAAAACCCTGATATGTATAATGCTAAATGTCTCTGGTGTTTGCCATACGCTGTTTGTGGTTTTTTCACCCAGTACCTGATGTGACTCTAACTCATTTGGCCCAGTATTTGATACTAGATCAAGCTACCTAATCAACAGTCTCGACCGGTTAAGGGCTCTATCCACCCATCCATTCCTCTGAGTGTCCATCCACCCTCTCCTTCATCAAGTGTTTACAGTGCCTGTTGCCAGGTAACCAGAGTGCCCAAGGCTGAGAATCCCCTGGAAGGGCCCAAGTGGAGTCCTAGCCCTGAACAAGCTCAGGGCTCATGAAACTGTAGAGGAAAAGAGCATCATCCCACAAAGAGCATCTCCTTCTAAATTCCCAAACCTCTGCCAAGGAGACTGGTGCACTGGCACCCAGATGTCCAGGTCTGTTGGGTTTCTAAGGTACTGGTGGACAATTAGTGTCCAGTCCTCTTTTATTTGAGTCAAAAGCATTTATATACTTTGGAAGGTTGAAATTTCTTCCTGTATTATCAGTAAAGCAATTCCAGATCCTCAGTAAAGGGGATTATTTAAATATTCAACCATCACATTTCTCTGTTTATAGAGCATCAAAGTGCATGGCACATTATAAAAGTTCTAATTAATCTTCATAATGTGCTGGTAACATGAGCAAAGGGTGGATAATAACCCTGTTTCACCGACGAGACCATGGAACCAACAGCCACTGTAATTCAGCAACTGGCCTGAGGTCATGTGGCAGATCACCTGTGTTTTATACCTTCATTAACAACACTATTTATTAATTATAACAATCACATTAACAGTTAGCATTTATTGGGAGCTCTCATAAACCCAGCTCTGTCCTCAGAACTTTACACACACATTAGCATATTGAATATCCATCGCAACCCTGTGAAGTAGGCTCTGTGATTATCTCCAGAAAGACCCAGAGATTCCGTGCTCATGAGCCTCCTCCTTCTGCCCCCCTCGTTCCCTCGGGGCTCCCACATTCCTACAGACACACACCCCAAAGCATGCTGTACTAATTTTCTAGACACTCCCCAACCTAATCATGTCAACGGTCAAGGTCAAGGTTAGGCAAGTGGGCACCTTTGAGTCTCATCTTCACCAAGTCCCCAAACCATGTTAGATCTAGATGCACACCCAGAACAGCCCCTTTGAGTCACAGCTCCTTGCTGTAGCCTCCCAAGGACACATCTCAGGCTGTTTTCCAGGCATCTTGGCGGTTCCACCTAAAAGCTTATATTCTGCAAATAAGAAAGTCCTCTCTTCTGCCTGTGTGGCCTGTAGCTCACCTCGTCCCAGTTCGTACAATGAACTTGCTTCAACCCGATTTTTCCCAGGCTGCCATGAAAATGAACATCTGGTACCACCAAAGGCGTCCTGCTCTGACCTCTTCCAAGGGCTCTCCTTGGTTCAGGCTTTCACATCTGAAAATAATGAGTGAGCTGCTGCAGGCGGCTCTGGTGTCCTGTCCCTGCTACTCATGGGCGCTCCTTCCCGGGAGCTACATTTGCTAACTAGAAGAAGGTGTTTTGCCTTTCAAACAAGTCTGAACCCCAATTAGTTTCTCAGCAACTTGATACTCATTGGTGGAGACTGTGGTTTCTCATCTAGTGTTGTTATTGATTTGGTCAGAAGTAATTAAGGAGATAATTCTTACTCAATTACATTTCCCTGAATTTCCTGAGGTTGCTAACTCTGCTCTCCGGCTGTATTTTCTTTTCCAAATTAATTTTGTCTTGACTCTGAAATGAGGATGGATATTACAGGGCTTGTTGTGCTTGTTGATTTTCACGGTAACAAAGTAGGGCTCTGTATTTTAATTGCAACTGGAGCTCTCAAACTCCTTTCATTTTTATAAAATTAATATAAGACACACACAAGCTTTAAAAAATAAAAGCAGAGCACGGAAGATCTTCTCCGAAGGAGCAGGAATCCCTCTCTCTTGCTTGCCCTTGGTATCACCGAGAACAGCCAATTCTCACCCACTTTTTCCGCTGATGATCCACGTCCCAAAATTATTCAAGTTTTACCAGCAGTTCTCACTTTATTCTTTTGAGACTTTAACAGACAGTTGGCCATGGAAGATAAAAATCTAGCCCCTTGGTATTCCTACCCCAACCCTTGCCCTCTCGGAAGCAGTGCTACCTTAGTTCTCCTACTAGCTAATTCTGTAACTTTGAAAAACATATCTCACTCATATTTCTTGCCTCATATTTCGCACTCATATTTCGTTCACCACAGAGCATCTCTAACTCTGTGCTTTGTGGAAGAGCTGAGTCCCTACTCTGCTGTTCTTGTACCTTTTACTACTGCTCTGACATTTGTTAGGATTGATAGCACTGGCATTCTCTTTCCTTCAGTCTTTTGGGTTTTAGTATCTAAATCTAGTCAACTAAAAAAATCAACAAATGGCATAATTTTGATTGTATCTATTCATCCATTCACTCACTAAAAACCTAACTGTTAAGAAACCACTCTTTGTTTGGCATGGTGGCTTCAAGCAAAGACTCAAAGTGACAAAGTCTTTGGGTGTCCTGCAAGGCTGGACCCCGGAGTGGGAGCAAGGAAGACACAATTTTCCGATGATGGAAACACCTACTTACAATGGTGCTGTTGTTTAAAACATGAATACAAGGACCCGGGATTTAGCTCAGTGGTTCTGGCACCTGTCTTGTATGCCCAAGGACCCAGGTTCGATCCCTGGTTAACGACATAACAATACTAGGCATGGAGACTCACACACCCAGCAGCAACCAGGACCACATACCACGGTGCCGGGCATGGTGGCTCACACCCGTAATCTCAGCACTAGGGAGGCAGAGGCAGGAGGATTGCTGTGATGTGAGTTTGACGCTGAGTTCAGGGCCAGCCTGAACCATAAACCAAGACCCTGTCTCAAAGCAAAACAAAACAAAAAATAAAAAACAACATGAATACAAAACAGAATGAAGCCCAGTATAACAACAACAATAAGACAAGTTTTTAAATCAGAGCCGCTTGGTTTCCTTTGCACTTTATCAATATAAGCAGAATCTTGAAACCCAAACTTCAGCCCATTCACCATCACTGTAGGCCCTCAGGCTGAATCCAGAGCTCCAGACAGCGTTACATGTTAGGGTGACGTACTGCCTCCGGGACTCAGAGGCAGGCAGAGTCAGAGTGGAGCTTCACACCATGCTCTGAAGGCTCCTTCAAGTGCAGTGAGTCTTTGCAACATTGAGGACACAGTAGTGCTAAGAATACACGCTTGTCGCGAGAGATGCTCAGAGCACCACAGAGGCCTGGGGAGCCACAGAGGGAAATACTTGGACTGCCCTCAGCTTGAACATCCCAGAGAGAAGGTGAAGCACGAAGACCCCAAGTGCACAGGAAAAATTAAAATGATGAGGTGCAGTATACGCCCCCAAACACGAGCATGCAAACACGCTGATGTAACAAGTCGAAGCCAAAGTAACAAATGCTGTTGAGGATGTGAAGAAAATGACCCCTATCCACCACCGGGGAGCAGCAAATTAGTATGGCCACTCCAGAAAACAGTACAGAGTTTCTCAACCAACTAACAAGAGAGCAACCCTGGGAGCCAGCTGTACCTGGATATCTACCCGGAGGAAATGAAGTCAGCCACACCGCACGCGTCTCGTGACACTGCTCACTGTAGTGAAGACGTGGACCAAGGGTTGATGTCCACCCACAGAGGAGCGTATGGAGAAAATATGGTTCACATGCACAACAGAGCGCAATTTGGCCATAAAGGGTGAACTCCTGTTGTTTTCAGGCTCATGGATGGAAGTGGAGAACGTGGCGTTAAGCCAGACAGAGACAAGTACCAAATGAGGAATTATTAAGGCTTGAGGAGAGTGTGGGTGTGGATGAGGATATAAAGGAGGGTAAATAGACATAATCGATGCATTTACAGGAAATTGCATTAATGTATACAATTACTATGCATTAACATTTATAATTTTTTATCTTTTCCTATCATTGTACTTAGTGTGAACACGATCTAGTATTCTACCTCACCCTGTAGAACTACCTGTTCATTCTGCCCCTTTCTGCCTCGGTCCCCAGTTGTTTTAGATCAAAAAGCATGTGTTTCTTGTGGTTTCTACTCAAAGTTACAGTCTGCAAAAGGCAAGTTAGGACTGGAACACAAGTGCCTCCAGATCTAAGTTGTGTGCTTCCTCTCCAACCCCTGGGGTAGCTCAGGTGTGGTATGATCTTGTTAGCTATCCAATTATTCCATTCGCCAGGATGGTTCATCGCCTGAAAGTACCTGTACTCTTTCCTCAATAATACTTGAGACGGCTACGATCAAAGAAGTTTTATTAAGCCTCTGATTAGATGCTAAGCAGAGATAAAACAAGTTTGCGTGAGACAAGATCACCATTTCTCGCGGAGTGCTTATTCCTCTGTGGCTGTGATTTACTTATGTGCTGTTATGTTACAGACCATTACAAAACTTAGCACTTTAAGACAAGGAACATTTATCATCTCCCAGTTAGGGGGCTGGGCAAAGCTTAGCAGGAACTGATTGGCTCAGGGTGTGTCCCAAGGACAAAACCAAGATGGCGGCAGCAAGTCTTTATCTCAAGGCTGAGCGGGGTAGGGACTCTTAGAAGGGAGCACGAGCTTACAGGCCATGGCTCGAGACGCTGTTCCTTATTTTTGTTCAATTTGATTGTCTCTTGTTTGAGCTAATGGAGATAGAAACGAGGGTTTTCACATTTAGCCACATCTCCTCCCCCCTTCACTTCAAGACATAGTCTTGCTGTATCACTGAGCCACGCAGGTGGGGCTTGAGTTTGGGATCACCCTGCCTCGGCTTCCCAGAGTGCTGAGATGACGGGTCACCACCATGCCTGGCTGCCCGCTCCTTGTTGTGTCATTATCTTTCAGAGGGAGGCTCCCAACTTGGAAGCTGCCTTTCCCCAAAGTGAGAGCGAGCATACAAGACAGGCGTTCAGTTCACTGTGTTCCCTGCTCTCCGAAGTGAGGCCGCATCACCATTTCCCTGTTCTGGTCACTAGAAATGAGTTACGGGATCAGCCCACTTTCCCAGGGATGACGACTTTATGACGTGAAGGGAGAGCATTACTGAGGGCCATTGGGGAGGCTACCCGCCCCGACCCACAGACGGTTGAAGGGGACAAGCAAAGCTCAATTCCAATCGTCAGCAGGCCAGGTGCTGGACACCTGGGATCTACAGGAGAAATAAAAACGTGGTTCTTGCTTTTTACAACTATGTTGCTCCACCTTAGCAGTCTTGACAGCTTGGGCTAGACACAGCTTGGGGGGGGGTGATCTCACACATGGTAGGGGTCCTAGCAACACTACGGGTGTCTACCCCACTAGATACACCCTCCACCACCCAGTAACAGCCAAAAGGAGGACCGGGGAAGCTGCCGGAGTGACACTGAAAGTTCACCTCGCACTGAGCAGGAGGTGAAGGATGACCGCGGTCAGGTGGCCCCAGGCTGCTAATATATGATACCATTAATTCCACCAACTCCCTTCTTGTTCTCACACCAAGAAATAATTAAGAAATGAGAAAAGTTGTATAGTTTGGAATTTGATAAGCACAGAAAGCTAAGACTTCACCCACTATCCATTTGCTTTCCAATAAAATAAAGTAGAAGTAAAAGATTCTGTATGTCTCTGTTTCATGTGCGGGAAGCCAGATAATGGGCTGCAATTCCCTGTCCTCACCACCATGATTTGCCACTGTCCAATCTTCTCAAACATGATTGTAGAGAAAATGGCAAGAATCATAGAAAAGACTCCTGACACAATGGCACATCGCGGGGATAGGGGTTGGAATCGCTGCTCTTCATTATTCAGAGGTGGTATTTTTGTTTGTCCTTGAAAATAATCTATGGCTAAAATTCCACCCATAAAGAAAGACGGTTCATCCTTTGAGAGCAGGGTGCAGCTTTTGCAGAGAGAACACTTTTTCAGCCTTTGCAGAATACACAGTCTCTGTTCTAATTAGTCTGCTCTACATCACAATACAAAAGCAGCTGTAGACCATATATAAGTGGGTGGGGCTTGCGTGCCAATAAAACTTTATTTGCAAAACCAAGCACACTTTTCTACAGCTTTGGTACTAGCCATTTCTTGTTTTGTCTCTCTTCTTCTCTCCCTCCCTCTGCTCGTTTCCATCTCCCTCTCTGATTCCTAACTCCAGCGACTCAAACCTTAACCTCCAATTCCATCTGCTTCGCTCAAACTCAGCCTACAGACTGACGGTCACTCCTTCCTATTCCCAGATCCAGCTCCCAAAACCCCAAAGCTGCCCGCCATCTTGCCCTTCCCTTTGTTCACCTTGAACATCACTCTGCTCCCCAAGACATGTGTGTCATGTGGCGGGAAGCAGCATACCAACTATATTGCTATTTGTGTATTTCTGCAAAAAGAAGGTGCTTGTAATTGGAAAGAATGCCACGTACGTGTACAGTATTTGCACTAGCTCATTTAAAAGCCTCTCTGGAAGGATACACAAGAACTTGATAACACTAAAAGAGGAAAACGAATAGCCACAGGCGACAAGGTAGAAGTAACAGTTTTTAGCCACGTACCCCTCCTTATGTTTTCTCACCATTTAAAAATATTACCCATTTGAAAACAACTAAGATAATTCTTTAAATATCACATGAAACTCAACACCCTACCTTGAGTTGTTAGCAGAGGTCCAGCCCGACAGGTGACTTTGTTGAAGTGACTTCTCACAGCTTCTCAGCAGCACTGCCAGTTCCCGGCGCGTTCCCTCCTCTTGGGGACATCGGAAGAACTTGGGCAGCCCTCCTCCGCCCCACCATCTTCCACGTGCCAGCCCACCACTTCAAGCTCCTATGACCATGGGGAGGTGGCCACGGAGGCTGAATCCCCACAGTACTCCAGTCCATTATCTCTTTCCCTGGGAGAAGATGAAGGGGACATTTCTGCTACAGTCCAGCAAACTCCCGGTGCCATCTCTGTCTGCAATACCTGCGGAGGAAAAAAGAGTAGCTTTTCTTCACTCATTGTCATGACTCACACTCTTGAAACAAAACACGAGGTGAAATGCTTCACAAAGTCAACACACAAGTTTTGGGGGGCTGTGGGAGTCTTCAGAAAATAAGATTAAAAGACTAGGGTAAACTGTCTTTTTATAGTCAGTCTGACGAAAGATGCATGTGGCTGTGGAGACAAAAGGGCTGTGATCTGACGGCAATAAGCTGGGATTGTGGAAGATTTGGGCGAGGTCAGGTTTTGTGTGTCCCTGTAAGATGTTCCTTCCCTGAAGGACACATGTGATCTCCAGGGAGGGAAGGAGGTCAAAGAGTGACCTTTCTAGATTATACGGCTTGTTTGGGGCAGGAGAGTTTCAGTCTCTATGACGCACCTCAGGGGAGAGAAATTCTAGTTTCTATGACCCACTTGGAGGAAACAGGAACCTGTCCACAGTCCTTCTGGTCCGAACTTCAGTGTTTGGTGCCTACAATGTGCCACCACCCTAAATGGAGTTACTTAGCTCCAGGGGCTCCCCAAGGGAAAGGCTGATGTCTCATCCAACGTCCGAGGTTGAACTAGTGTCCACGGCACAATTGGTATTTTGGAGGGTCTGGGCTGCTCTTGCCACCCACCAAGGCTCCCGATGTGGCCCACACAGACTGGTGACAGCAGCACAGAACTCACATGCCAGCAGCCCTGGGGTCACACTCGGTCGGGCTCATCCCAAGGGTCCAGCCCTGATCTTGGCCCTTCCACATCTTGGCTCTTTTCTCTTTCACCAGCGTCTTCACTTAAACTGTACTTCTGTTTCTTTTGTTTTTTGTTTTTTTGAGACAGGGTCTCACTTTGTAGTTCAGGCTGGCCCTGTGCCAAGCCTCAAATTCACATCACAGCAATCCTCCTGCCTCTGCCTCCCGAGTGCTGGGATGACAGGCGTGAGCCACCACGCCCGGCACTGTGGTGTGAGGTACTGGTTGCTGCTGGGGTGAGTCTCCACACCCAGTATTGTATGTGGTTACTGGGGGATAGAAACCGGGCCCTTGCGCTTGCAAGACAGGTGCCAGAACCACTGAGCTAAATCCTCACCCCTCTACTTCCATTTCTTATGTGAAAAACTGAAGTTAAAACAGAAATGTCACCTTCTTCTCCCAGAGAAAGAGACTAGAGCCCTGTGGGGATTCAGCCTCCAGCACACACTCTTCTTCCCTGGACTATGAGAGTGGAAAGACCTGTCTGGGATCATGACGTGTTTCACTTCTCCAGGATGGATCACCATACAGCGTTTCATTCCCAGGAAAGGAAGTCAACAGGGGACGTTCCACAGACATCCACACACTCCCGCTTGTGATTCTGCCACTCACGAGCTGGGTGACCTCGGGCAGGCTCTGCAGCTTCCCTTGGTCTCAGATCACCCCGTCATAAAACAAGGGCAGAAATAATCACCCACTCCGCTTTCAGGGGTGACTGGGAGGGCTCAGCGAGAAAAGGTAGGCCAAGCATCCCACGCCAGAATGGCATTTATGTGTCACGGGTGCTGTCCACAGCAGACATTGCTAACCAATCACTGAAATCTCTTCCAGTGAGACTGGACCTCAGGGCTGCTCCTGGGTGGACAGAAGCTGGCAGTCACATTAGAATCCTTTTGCCCTCTCCAGCTTAATGCTTTTCCAGACACATGGAGCTCAAGCACTGTTATAAAACAGAACTATCACTGGCAAGGTTCATGATACAGAATCATGTGGTGGTCCCAACCCAGGGCCCACTTCTGAAGCCCTTTCAAGACTTTGACAGGCAGCCCCTGCTCCATCATATAGATTTCCCATTGGTTACTGGTGCCTACAGCTGGATTTCTGGCCCCTCAGATCGAGTCTTTCAAAAGAGCTTATGAGATTAATATATTTGATTAATTTTTTAACTAGGTGGATAGCACATTGGCTGCTAGCACGCAGGCTTAGGCCCAGGGCTGATAGGGCTCACTGATGCTGGCAGCCAATTTCCATTTCAATCAAGTGAGAGGGGAGGGAGGCTGAGAAAGATTCGAAGCAAGAGGGACTTGGTTGAAAGCTATGGCATCTAGCGCCACCTACTGTTGTATTACTGCATTGCTACTATTGCATTCATAATCTTGCTCATTGTATTTTGCATTTATGATTTTGGGTAAAAACCAAGGACGCTCATAGCATAGAGACAGAGACAGTAGCACTTCCAAGGTGTGTCTGGTTCATCAATCCTGTGTGCCACGCGTGCCTCTTAGCTTCTCACAGCTGCTGCGTGAAGACCAAGCAGGTGACAGGTTGGAATCGGAGTTGCAGAGGAAACCACTTTCCAAAAACCTCACAGGCAGCAGGACGTGGAGCTGGGATTCAGACTCCCTATCCTGTTCTCCCCCTGCTTTTCAAGGAGGCATAACTGCGTAAATGCAGGGGGACCAAGGTCCCAGTTTCAGCTCTGCAACTTGGCCAACTGTGTAGCTTTACAACTTCCTCCCTATTTCCCGTTTCTCCTCCTGTAAGAGGGCTTATTAGTAACTATTTCATAAACATTTTGAAAGAAGTAAATGAAGCTGACAGTGTGAAATGTTAAATGGCATGCTGAGATACGGTCATTTTTCAGTAAATGATTTAGATCACTTTCCGTTTACCTTCAACCACTCTATCCCGGGAGAGATTTCAAGCACTTTGATGAAAGTATGAACGGTGCATCTCTGCAGAATCATGCACTGTTTAACTTGTACATCATCATCTGACAGTGGTAGGCTTGGGGAGATTAACACAAGGAAAGAGTTAAAAGATGAGCCAATGAGGCAATACTAACAAGTTGAAGGGGAAATGCTGGACAGCAGATTCCCAGGAAGGCAGAGAAGCAGGTGCAAAGGCACTGTGGTTGTAGGGAGGAGAGTACACAAAGCCTTTCAAGGAGGGTAGTGTGACTGGACCATAGGGATCAGGACAGGGAAGTACCGTGAGACAGCACCGAAGGCAGAAGCAAGATACACAGAAAAGTGTAGTTCTTGGGAGGAGTAGGACTTCAAGAACAACGAGTGACATTTGTAAAACGTGTTAGGTAAGGAATGACGGGGTCAAGTGTGCATTTGGGAAGAGTCACCTAGGAGAACAAAGCCCAAGGGAGCAAAGGCCACCAGGATCTGTCTACATCCAGGGGAGTCCCAGAGGTGGCCTGCAGCAGTATGGATATCACCCCATTGGGGATGGAGGGGTGATTGATCCAAGAGCCTTTTAGGGAGCAAAGTCAACAGGACTTGATGAATCAGCTCAGGGC
Organism: Petromus typicus; assembly: GCA_004026965.1. Classification (NCBI taxonomy): domain Eukaryota; kingdom Metazoa; phylum Chordata; class Mammalia; order Rodentia; family Petromuridae; genus Petromus; species Petromus typicus. Next base: position 5,131 of record PVIR01018820.1, on the reverse strand, counting down.
TGTCAGAAGTCTTCGTTCACTTCAACTAGTATAAAGTGTCCAGTGAGCTTTTGCCACAAAGGGCCTAGTAGTAAGCATTTGGGATTTGCCTACCACGTTATCTCTGAGACAACTGTTCCAGCCTGCTCTTCTCACAGGAAAACATCCACCGACAATCGTACACGTGCAAGCGTGACTGTGTTCCAATGAATATGCACAGACGGCAGCCATGAGCTGTAGTCTGCCACCTTGCTTAGATAGGGGCAGGGAAGGGACGAGATGTGAGGCTCCACCTCTTCCTGCCTGTGTGACCCTCAGCAAGCGGCCTCAGCTGTGGGATCCTGGCCTTCTAATTGGGCAAAAGAGGAATGAGGCAGCCTCCGAGGACTTTCATGAGGATAAAATGCGACGATGCAGATAAAATGCCAGCTGTGGGACAAATAAGCACAATTCATCCACACACACCAGGGAGAAATGGCTGCTCCTAGAGCATATCGCTGTAGGGGCAGGCGATGCCTGTTTGTCCATGATTCATGGTGCTTAGTGTGAACAGCCGATTTGAAGACTCTACCTTACCAGAGGGTGTTCCCCTTTACAGTTAATCATTAACTCACGGGGTTAATCTTGAGACTCTGTTATGTCATCTCTTTACTCCTTGGACCCCAGGAGCTTCCTTTCCAGGGACTGTCAGCCCTCAGCAACAGGCTCCCCTGAGTTTTCAGCGGAGCCCTTGCTCATCTCCCTGAGTAACCCCATCCTTCCTTCCAATCCCAAGACCTCAGCTTCCTCTTTTCAGTCCATCAGAAGACAGAAAGGAGGAAACTAAGTCAAAATACTCTGAGGGCAGCAACCTAACTTCAGCAAAGATCCCGTACAGAACTTGAGAAAACACTTTATGTTTCCATGCAAAGGGTTTACACGTGGTTAAGGATACCAGATAATCCTATGTGACAAGTATCTATCTTATATACTATGGTCAAAAATAAAGAAGATAATGTTCATTATCCTCCGAAGAGAAGTGCTTATCACCACCAGAAAAGCTAAAACACCGATGCATCAACTAAGGTCTCCTGTGTGTTCTTGCCATGATCCCATCCACTCTCTGCGGATTTTGCTCTGCACAGCTTCTTCAGAACGAGCCTGGAATTTGCTAACCGTCTCGCTTGCTGCTCGGTGCTCCCCCTCCCACCAGTCTCCCTTCCCCCTCGCCGCCTGAGAGAGCATCCCAGCTGTTCCCCTGATGTCTGCATCGGCCCAGACACATTCCGCAGGAATTCATTTCCATCTTAATCTGATTCTAAGAGGTAGATCATATTTTAAGGAATAACAAAGATGGGTTTGGAACATTCTTTCATAAAACACGGAGAACAACAGATACTTAGAAAATTGGCTTCCTGGCTGTGACCTTCTACAAATCATTCTGGTTTCCTGCCACATAAAATTCTTTATGAGCAAATCTAACAAAATTTCGTGGGTGAGCTTGGAAGGTAGGGTCCGTAAATCCAAAGAGGGCAGATGCTATTTGTGCCTTAGTCCCTACTGTGCAAATGGGGATCTGAGTGGGGGAAGTAGCAGAGTCTCTGGGCTCTTAGGAGCACCTACTATGGTGTCCCTTGAATGTGGGTTCAAGTCTCGAGTTTTGCCACTTGATCGTGTATCACTTTCACATTTCTAAGTCTCACCTGGGCCTCCAGAATAATGGAAGTAATAACATAGCAAAGACTGATGGAGTTGGGCATTTCATGTAAGAACACACTTATGATGGCACACAGGCAAGTGGTTCAGGGTTGGCAGTGGGGCCCATTCACAGATAAGGTAAGTAATCAGCCTCCGGGAGCGAGTAGAGGTTGTTCCATGGATTCAAACTCCTCAGAGACACAGCCAGAATTCAAGCCAGGTCCTCCCTGACAACAAAGCTCTTCCCATTCATTCCTGCTTCTTCCCACTTCCCAGCTGTCAGGTTAAACCAAACAGTTTCCAATTGTTAGTGTTTCAACAGACACAGTGCATGAATATTAAATACGAGTACATCTGCCAAAAAAGACCCTATGCACCCCGGGCTCCGCAGGAGTCCACACACTCACCCACCTCCCCACATTTGTCATTGCTTAACTCGACACATCACAGGACATGGCATGACTTCCTGCTTTCAAGGACTTGTCACCTTTCAGAGAAAGGCTGCTGTCAGCACCTGCGGTAGGAAAGGTGAGAAGGGCAGAGATCCAACGTTTTCCAGCAAACAGCAAGGAGTCATCACCCGCTGTACAGAGCAATGGAAAAAACCAAAGGCTCTGAAGGCCAGTACCACACCCCGGGCCAGGAAGGACATCGAAGGGCCCAGGGTGGCTTCCGTGCATCCGGGCTGAGAGCGGTCATGAGCCCAAGACAAACGAGAGGCTGATGGATGGGACTGTGCTTGGTCCTGATTTTCTCCCGATGCACTTTTTCCTGATTTTCTATAATTTTCCTTAGGTGGTTTCTTAACAGCTCTTAAATGCAGAACTGTTTCGAAAAAGTATTACTGGGGGAGGCAGAGACATGACTCGGCGGCAGAAGGGAGTATAAGGGTCTAGGGGCCAAGTAAGTTCTGACAGAGCAACGTGGCTCCCTAACACCTAACACGTACAATGCTTCTAGAGAAAGAGGTGAGAACTGTAGATTCTGGATCCTCTAGAAACATAGCTGCTATAGTTGGGATCAGGAGTGTCTCCCAAAAGCACATGCGTTAAAGGCTTGGTCATCCCCAGCTTGGATTATTGGGAAGTGGTGGAAAGGAGACAGGAGGCATGAATAGAAGGTAGGGCCTAGTGGAGGTCCTGAGTGACTGGGGCCATGTCCTTGGGGGAGGAGGGAGAACCTACTACCTCCTTTGGTCTCTTCAGCTTTCCAACCATGAGGTGAACAGCTCTGCTCCACCACTGTCTCAGTCAGTGTTTACTACAGAAACAGAGCCCAAATGTATCTGAATTTCTAAGACCAGCTGATGATGGCTGCCTACAGAGCTGGATGAGGAAAAGTCTAGGTCTGTCTGCACACTGGAGACAGCAGGACTTAGCTGAAGATCTGGAGGTTACTGCAGTGTCCCTTGCCATTCCATAGCAGGAGGCCAAAAGGTCTGCCCAAGAGTCTGCACCAGAAGCCAGGAGATGATGTCCATGGCGAAGGCAAAGAGTGGAGTCCTCATTTTCCTTTTATACCACTCAGGCATTGAGGTGCCTTCAAATGGGTCCTCCACCCTAGAGCGGCTCTTCCACTCCCTTGCTGAGCCATTTAGCCAAGCTTCCCTTAACCAAACTTCTCAAACTGCTACCTCCCATCACCCACTTCAACCGTGAACTTCCACCCACACGTGCCACCCAGCATACGCCCAAAGCAATAGTGCCGATCCTAGGCTGGCTTCATCTTCCAAATCTTTGGGCCAAAATAACCTTTTTCTCTTTAAAGATTGTCCCAGCTATTTGTTAAAGTGATACAAAACTAATACGATGGCTTTTGGAAATGCTATTTAGGGAATGATATTAATTCTAATTTTGTATTTGCCTTAAGCCATGAACAACTCTAGAAACTTCAGGCATGGGACCAAAAGATAAGGAACAATCAATGTTATCCTCTGTGAAGGGACATTCGATTAACTTAGAGGGAGCAAGCGTAGTTTTATAGTACAAGAGCAACTTGGGAGCACAGCCTTTGCCGAAACCATAACCCTCTAACCATCTGCAATTGGAACTTGTGTCCATTATGTGAAACACACGAGAGAACAGATCTGTGCAAATTATGCTTCCCAGGTGCCCAGGGGTGGAGGGGGCTTCCAAGTAGATTCAGGGAACAGGTGGCAGCAAATGGCTCTTGGATGTGGGAGGAAGGGGATAAGCCAGGGAATGCTCTCTTCCTCTTTCATCCAGCTTGCAACAGCACCTCCAGTTAAAATTAAGTCTCCTCACGAACGTAACCTCTACCAGGAGGCCTGGGTCCAGGGCCTCTAAAGACCATTTCTTCCCTCGGTCTTTCTAGCGCTCGAAGTGGTCAAAAGCTCCTTTCTTTGCCAGCCTCTAGCTCTTCTTGCCATCTCTCTTTCATCTTTCAGTTCTTCCTACACTTTCATAACTGCTCCAAACTATTAAATTCCACCTACTGAATAACCTGACATGAGCTCCAGTTTCCTGCCTCGACCCTGCCTGATACAGTATGTTAAAATAAACTATTAACTTTCATCATTCAAGACCTTTAGATGACTCTATTTAAATCATCATTAAATATTTATATTTTGCCCGCCCTGAGAGAAGTCGTCAAAACTGCTGTGCAAACATGAAAAACACTATTTTGTTAGAATATAAAGTGTGGAAAAATCATAACCAAAAAAACGTTATCTAATTACTTACAATTCAAACATCCTGTAGAATGTCCCTATCAGTGATTACTTCCTGTTTCTGCATTACGAAACATACACCTTGCCATAAATCAAAATGTCAAAGCACAATTTAAAGAGGACAACTTTCTAGAGATCTTAGAAATACAAATCTCAATATTCTTGGTGATCTAATTTCTTTACATTTCGTAACATGTATCTTCATTTCAACTTAGAGTACGTTCCCACCTTTATGCATCATTAAACATCTGCAGAAACATTTCCTGGTAACAACAAAATTAAAATATTCCATGTGCCATCACCAAGATACACACTGATCGATGCCGCCCGTGCCTGCGGTTGGATATTCAGGTGTTTTTCACCCTTTGCGATGCACTGGCAGCCATCCTGTCAGGGAACTGTTTAATCTTTGCTACATTATTTTCTCACAGAGCAATGGAATTGCTGGGGCGTGGAAATATGTACAATCGCACACCCCTTACTGGGGAGGGACAGGTTCAGAGCAACACCTTCCTAGATGATTTCATCACCGTGTGGGTATCTTAGAGTGTGTGCTGCGCATATATGTGTGTGCATGTACACACATACGTGCACGTGTGTATAAAATAAACTCTCGCTCTTAGGACGATGACTAAAATCATGAGATTAAATCAAACACAAGAGGAAATATAATGCAGTGAACAGACTGGTTAAACTTAAGTTCTGTAAGGCTGCTTCTGGTGTTAAAATGTGTACTGTCGTGTGTGTGTGTGCGCATGCGCTTGCATGTGCGTGCGTGCGTGCGTG
>PVIR01018819.1:0-32709 GCA_004026965.1 Petromus typicus | reverse complement strand
TTCAAATGACATCAGTACTTCACAGACTAGATTTCACTAACTTCCTCGGTTCCTCTTCCAGCGTATCCCACATCAACGATCAATTCAGGAAGGAAATAAAACAGTGAGGAATGAAATGTGTCTCTACCATAATTTTACCATAATCGATTTTCCTTTTTCTTTATGAAGTTGAAATCATGGATACTTGGCCAGGAAATGACATCAGTGAACATAGTGTTTTAAGAACTGAAGCCACTGAAATGTCAAACAGAAGTAATACATGAAGACAGAAACAAGAACCATAGCATTCAGAACCTGAAACAAATTCACTTTATGAAGCAAAATGCGTAGAATCAAATATTTTTCCTTAGCAGTAAAATATGATTTTCTCCCAGGAGTTTGGAAAGTTCCCTCCAAAGTTCTGATTGATAAGCCTTTATAAGAGAAGGGCTGCCTTCAGAGGTCGTAAATCGCCTGCTGACATATTCCACACAAAGCTTCAGTGTTTAGTCCCAAGCTGCAGGGACACGAGTACAAAGACATCAATTATCCCGGAATAGATTGGGGCAGAGTCCAGTCCAGTTATTAGTTCTTTAAGCTATGTCCACAGGGGACAGAGACGACTAGGGATTTGGCAATCCGCTGGTTAATTTGATCACTGTGGACAACTGCACTGTATAATTTAGTTCGGAAACGTACCCTGACCTGATGTTCCTAATTTGGAGCATTCATCAAATTAATCAAATAATTGCCAATTCTCAGTTCCACTCTATCCTGTAATCAGAGTCCCAGTAATGCATATCAAGTTTTCTCTTAAAACTGTAAACAAAACGTGACATTATGTCACGTGGGCACTTGCACCTTTCATGAATCACCTCTTTCCACGAGGTTCCTCACACTCTGTGTCCTTCTCCTCGTGCGAGGAGTTTGTTTCCCGTCGTCCTGCCCTCTCTGCCCAGACGAACTGACCTCCCAGCCTAGGGGGGAAATGGGCATCAGCTCAAAACTCCCAAATGCAACCTGACACACACATACACACACACACACACACACACACACACACACAGAGAGAGAGAGAGAAGGTACACCTACCTTCACTCCTATCTCAACAAGAAAGCTCTCAGTGTTCTTTGACAAAACTAACTCCTTGCATCTCCTGTAGATCCCATCAGTACTACTTACTTCTCGGGTACTTTTTAAATCTTTCATCTTCAACCTTTGCCAGGGATTCAATCAACTGGATATATGAACATCTGTCTCTGTCTCTGTCTGTCTCTCTGTGTGTGTCTCTGTCTCTCTGTGTCTCTGTCTCTGTCTCTGTCTCTCTGTGTGTGTGTCTCTGTCTCTCTGTGTCTCTGTCTCTGTCTCTGTCTCTCTGTGTGTGTGTCTCTGTCTCTCTCTGTCTCTGTCTCTGTCTCTCTGTGTGTGTGTCTCTGTCTCTGTCTCTGTCTGTCTCTCTGTCTCTGTCTCTGTGTGTGTGTCTCTGTCTCTCTCTGTCTCTGTCTCGTCTCTGTCTCTGTGTGTGTCTCTGTCTCTCTGTGTCTCTGTCTCTGTCTCTCTGTGTGTGTGTCTCTGTCTCTCTCTGTCTCTGTCTCTGTCTCTCTCTGTGTGTGTCTCTGTCTCTCTGTTTCTCTGTCTCTGTCTCTCTCTGTGTGTGTCTCTGTCTCTCTGTGTCTCTGTCTCTCTCTGTGTGTGTCTCTGTCTCTCTCTGTCTCTGTCTCGTCTCTGTCTCTCTGTGTGTGTGTCTCTGTCTCTCTCTGTCTCTCTCAACTAGAAAAGGCAAATCCCCACAGCACTGTTGACAGTGTACATTAGTAGGACCTGTCTGGGAAGCAATCTGACAACAAGCATTCAAGTGCTTTCGAAAAGCTCAAATCTCTTGACCCATTAAATTCTTTTTCTAAGAATTAGTTGTGGGGACATAATCCAAGATAGGAAGCAAGTTGGATTTCACAGAAATTTTTGGGGGGTGGTGGGGGTGTCAAAATAGGAGAAATAATGAAAAGAAAAACTAAACATTGAATTTCAATTAGAGAAACATCTCTGAAGAGGTTCTCACGCCAAGGGAGGCGTCATCAGGTGAGAGAACTGGCAGGCGGGACACCTGGTACCGTACCAGGCTGCGAGCCCCTCAGTGGATGACTCCGTGCCAACCTGGCGAGGTGATAAGTGTTTCTGTCGCGGCACTGCCCCACCCCTCAGTGACTGGCTCGGCATGCATGGTGGATGACTAATAAATCTCTGCTGAATGAATGAATGTGGAGTTTGATTTCTGCCTAATTAAATAACTCCATATGGAGAAATACCCAGGGGGCAGTGAACAAGACGGGGCTGAGCCAATTAGATCAGCCAAATAGACCATAGCAATTAATTTGGGGACAGATGCTACAGCCAAGTCCTCTACATGCAAAAGCAGGGCCTGCGATCACTCCTTTGGCTTCAGCTGCACGGAAAAGACTAGAATGAATAGTTAGAAAAAATAATGAAGTGGTGCCTCCGTTAGGGTGGGAGGATTGCGGACAATCTTTGTGGCTTTTTAATTCTTTCCTATAATGGCCTTATTTTCTACCATGAACATTTACTCTACATGTAACTCAAAAGAAAATTGAAAAATAAAGCTGACTTTGACTCCACATACCCCCATCCCCACTGTGCCTCTTCTCTTTCCCCCCAGCCTCTTGGGTGGAGGGTCCTCTGTGTTCCTGGCCCCCTTAGACACCCACAATCCCTTCTGCAAACACTGCGCTGACGTTGGTGCTGCTGTGAACACCCAAGACTGCAGAGTTGCTAGGCCAGAAGACAACCCTCAGTCCTCTCCTTGCTGGACATTCGGTGACTGTCAGGGCAGACGACCTGCGCACCGTCTTCTGGAGCCATTTCCCGCTTTGGACTCCAGGGAAGCACTACTGTCTCTTTTTCCCTCTCCTGCCCACGACTAAATGATGCGACACCTGTCCCAGGGTTCTTTGTAACTTTCTTCTCCTCTGGAGATAAACTCAGCACATCCTGTAGGTTCACTGTGCTGCCTTTTGGTACCTCTATAAACTTTCTTCTCTAGGTATTCTAAGATTCCACATCACATACAACCACCAAATAATTGTTCTACAGATCCCTCAAAACACAAAATGATGGCTGGGGATTGAGCACAGTGGTTCCAGTGGCTGCCTTGTAAGCTAAGTTCCCGAGTTCAAACCCCAGTCTAAAACAACAACAACAACAACAACAAAAAAAAAAAAAAAAAAACAGAAAAAAAACTTCACAAAATAAAAAGAGCTGCAGATGCAGCTGCATTTGAAGATCCTAGGTTTTATCTCCAATGCCACACAGGGAACTTTAAGAGGAACACAGTGCTCAAGAAGCCTTACAAGTGGGCTGGGGATTTAGCCCAGTGGTTCCGGTGCCTGCCCTGCAAGTGCAAGATCTGGGCTTTGGTCCTGATGACCCACAGGCAATAGTGATGGGTGTGGAGACTCACGCCCAGCAGCAATCAGAACCTCATACCATAGTGCTGGGCGTGGTGGCTCACACCTGTAATCCCAGCCTCGGAAGCAGAGGCAGGAGGATTGCTGTGATGTGAGTTGGAGGCTGAGCTCAGGGCCAGCGTGAACTACACAGCGAGACCCTGTCTCAAAAAAAAAAAAAGAAGAAGAAGACTGACAAGTAAATCTGAATAAAATCACGTCCGTCTGGGGACTGGGCACAGGAGCGGGGAGGAGGGGGGAGGAGACAGCGGCGAGGTGCGGAGGGAGGTGAAGGACTCTTGCAGCAGATGCAGGAGAAGTGCGGGGGAGGGAGGGGTCGGAGGAGTGAATGAGGGGCAGCTCCTGGGTCTCCTCGGCACCCCGACTCCTTGAGCTGACCTTTCTATTGCTGTTGTGGTGACCACAGGCTCCTGTGTCTCTAAGTGGACTTGGCTCCCGGCTGCTGGGCACACAAGGCTCTGTTCTTGCCCGATGCTTGACTCACGCTTTTTACTACACCCCGCAGAAAACCATGTTTTAAGATAAATCACCACGTTTAACATTCAAAGGGGGAATCTGTTTCTTAATTCAGCTACATTTCTGCTAATTGTCTTTTGAGAGTAAGGATGAAAATAAATCCAGGTCAAAGAACTCTGGAAGCAGATGGGAATATTTGCATACACATGCGAAAAAAAAAATGAATGAACTATGAAGTTCGAAATGACAATATCTTTTAGCTTTGGTGATGAAAGGAGTAAGGGATGAGGGGCCCCTCCTAAATGTCAAGATTCTCCCCTGTCACTACACCAGTTACAATCAGCACCCTGCCTGTGTCAGTGCATCTTCCTAGAAAACCAGCGAGCGCCACAAGATAAGAAAGAGTTAAAAAGAAAATCTGAGCGCCTCCTTCCCTGTCCTCACCTCACAGAAAATCTCTATAGCTTGAAACTCTAATGCTCTGAAAACTCACGATTCTGTGAATTCAAGGAGTCCGATCTTAAACTCAACGTCTGCATGAAGGCAACGGTTTAAACGGAAAGGTCCCTACACTCCGCCCCGCTCATTTCAGGCGTCGAAGTTATTTTCATAATGCCGAATAGCAAGAGCTGGAGGGGAAAAGGTTAGCAAGTTTATAATTTTAGTAGCTATTGTCAAGGGCCCTCCAAAAATGTTCTCACAGCTGAAGGCAAGCTCTTGTGAGATCCGCTCTGTACCTAGAAGGTGATAAAAGGAAAGGACACTACGTTCACAGCTAGCAGGCAAAACCATAGTTATGCAGATACAGGCAACCACAATCTCTGTGTTTCTGTTCTCACCCAAAACCTCGCACGTGTGGCCCATGGGTGTAGCTCAGAGGCAGAACCTTTGCCAGGCACGCCTGGGGCCCTGGGTTCCAACCCCAGCCACTGCAGAGGACAGAGGACCTGTCACCCAGATATGAGGAGGACATAGGACATGCTGAAATTCAGAATTATTAAAAATAAACATTGGCAGTAAGATTTTAGTGGTAAACCAAAAAACATGAAAACATTATTGTCCCTTCTATATGTATGCAGAAAAGTGTATGTAGGGCCAGGGATTTAGCTCAGTGGTTCTGGCGTCTGCCTAATAAGTGCAAGGTCCTGAGTTTGATCCCCACATACCATAATGCTGGGCATGGTGGTTCAAACCTGTAATCCCAGCACTCAGGAGGCAGAGGCAGGAGGATTGCTGTGAGTTAGAGGTTCGCCTGGGCTACATAGTGAGCTCAGGGCCAGCCTGAACTACAAAGTGAGACCCCGTATCAAAAAAAAAGCACATGTAAAGTGTATGAATAAAAAAGTGGTTGAAGTGTAGTATGTAATTCCCAAGAGATGACCTACAAGTTTTCCTGAAGGGCTGACTAAATACATTCTTGGGACCACCCTGCAGTTCTAAGGCTAGTGATGTCAAGAAAGGATGGGTCTAAGAGACTGGTAAAAGCAGGTACCAGGAGGGCCGGGGATTTAGCTCAGTGGTTCTGCACCTGTCTTGCAAGCACAAGGGCCCAGGTTCAATCCCTGGCAACCACATATTGGATGTGGAAACTCACACAACCAGCAATCAGTACCACATACCACAGTGGGACATAGTGGCTCACACCTATAATCCCGACACTCAGGAGGCAGAGGCAGGAGGATTGCTGTGATGTAAGTTTGAGGCTGAGCTCAGGGCCAGCCTGAACCACAAAGCGAGACCCTGTCTCAAAAAAAAAAAAAAAAAAAAGCAGGTACCAGGATCACTCAAAGAGTGTGACCTATGTGCATATTCGACCCGTACTTGGCTATAAGTGTGACTATCCCCAGGTGTCCGTGGGTGCAGACACACATGGTCATGAAGAGAAGGGCCCTGAGGCGCACACCCAGGTGCTCTCTGGGTGACCTCTGAAGGGGGTGGCAGGGGTGGCGGAGGACGTGGCACTGAAGAGCTTTTACACATCGCCTCTGAAGACTAATGCAGACTTGGGTAACACAGTGTCCTTGTGAAGTGTTTTGCAATGAGAATTGTTGCTTATGTAATATTTTCTTGCAAGGCCATTAGACTTTTCTTACTGAGAGAAGTGATGCCCCTCTGAGGTCACGGACAGAAGGTTAGTGCCACCAGGTCAGCTCCAAGCGCCTGGGTGATTAAACTGTGCTCCCAAGCTGCTATTGATCACATAATATTTCTGGTGGGACTTGAATACACCAAAGCTTGATTCCATTTCATTTTGTGGGGTGTAATCTCCCCCAGAGCCAGGCCTCTGGGCCCCAACATAAAGGCTCCTTATTAGGCACCTGGGCCTAAGAGCCTGCACCATGCAACCTCCATCCTACTAGAATAAGTGGGAGATAAGGAAGTATCTTTTTAAAGCAGATATTGATTTCATAGCAGAATATCTTCCCTATAGAAAAGAACAATATACAGCATAGCCCCGGATACAGTGGAAATTCTCTCTTCAAAATATTCATTCAGAAAACTCTCTCAGGCTGAAAACTTCACCGAGGCTCTCCAAAGCCTCTGTTTCCCTTGATTCTGGAAGGTGACAACTGCCCAAAACTCCTCCAAGTGGGTAACCAGGGTGACCCCCAAGGCTGAAGCACTGGACGTGGTGGGTGTGGCATGATGCTATGGGGGAGAAGGTGATCTCTGGCCACTGTCACCTGGGAAGACAGGCAAGGATCTCTGTGGAAAGGGTTCTGTGAGGTACTTGACCTCCCCAAACGGGCCTGCCCTGAATTCAAGTATTTAAAAAGTCTAGATATTATTCAGAAGTTGCTTCATTGTGGAAGTGGTAGGTGATTTCTCCCAATTACACAGGGAAAAAAATGCCTGTAGTTGCAGCTACACAGAAGCGGTAGGGAGGTGGAAGAACTGCTGGTGGTGAGAGTTTGAGTTTGGGCAGCAAAGTGAGACTCCAAAAAGAAATATGAACAGGAACAGTCCAAAAAACCTGACCTAAAGCTAGAGGAAACTATTTGTTTTCTATGTTGCGAAGACTCCACGTGTGTACAGAGATGAATACATCCACATGGTGACTATTAGTCCACTCTGACTTTGTGGGGATATTAGACTCAGAGTATCAACTGCTACTGTTCCCTGGCGCAACTGCAGCTGACGGTAATTAATTGAGTATCTCAAAATAGCTGGAGGAAAGGATTTTGAGTGTTCCTGACACAAAGAAATGATAAATGTCTGAGGTGATGGATATGCCAATTACCCTGCTCTGATCACTACACAGTGTATGCGTACTGAAATGTCACCCTGTACCCCACAAATGGGGACATTTATGATGTGTCACTTAGAAATGAAAATATATTTTTAAAAGGCTGACAGCCATATAAAGGTAGCTGTTACTGAGAGATAGACAGACAGACGGACAGATGGACAGACGGACTGAGATTTCATTGAAGAATAAACTGAGCTACGTGGCTAGCCAGAAAATGGAACTATGCCTATGTCAAAGCCATTAATAAATGGGAAATGCATTTTTTAACTGCTTAATTGGTAGAAATTGTTCTCCATTAACTCAATGAAATAATATCCAGAGAACATTCTATTCATGATTTAGAAAATATGTGACTTCCTAAAATGAAATGTTTCCTAATCCTTGTGAATGAACATCATCTTGAATTGTCCTTTGGGAAAATTTTTTGAGGAGCCAATAATAAAGACCATGGCCAGTGATTTCCTAAGCAGCCTGGTTCTGAGAGCTACCCTGACGAGGTGGAAGCACCAGCAATACAGAGTTAAGCCATGGTCCCATTGATTTCAGACAAGGAGAGGATTTCAGAGAATATTAGCTTATGTAGTCTATAAAAGTCATTTATAAAATTACTTTGGTCTTGTAAATCTTCTAGGAAAAAAGATAAAATTTATGTGATCTTGAGTTAAGCAAAAGTTTCTTAGATGCGACAGTATAATCCAGCCAAGAAAAAAATTGACAAATTCAGGCTTCCTTAAAATTAAATATTTTTATTCTTCAAATTTACCACAAAGTAAAGGATTTGAAGTAAAAAATTTGAAGATTTTTTTTTTAAGTTTTTTTGAGACAAAGTCTGGCTTTATAGTTCAGACTGACGCTGAACTCAGCCTCAAACTCAGCCATCCTCCTGCCTCTGTCTCCCAAGTGCTGGAATTACAGGCGTGAGCCACCACACCCGGCACTGTGGTATGTAGCATTGATTGCTGGTGGGCGTGAGTCTCCATGTCCAGCACTGTTGTACAGGGTTACCAGGGATCGAACCCCAGACCTTGCACTTCTAAGGCAGGCACCAGAACTACTAAACTAAATTTTCAGCCCTGGAAAAGATGTTTTAAATTATCTAGCTATATATAATACTGTATAGATATATATGTATTTCATATATTCATATATACACGTGACTTATATTCAGAATCTATGAAGAATTCTCACATTAATAAAAGCCAATGGTCCAATACAACTAGATAGAAGATTAGAATAAGTATTTCATCATAGGATGTACAATAAGAAATGTAGGCACATGAAAGGTAGCCAACATCATGGGTTATTAGAAAAATACACATTAAAATAGGGTGAGACCATTAGAATACCAATATGTAAAAGACTGACAAGATCAAATGTTGGTGAAAATACAGGAGTAAAATGTAAAAGAAAATGAAACAAGCACTTCAGAACACATTTGCAGCTTAAAAAAAAATAAAGTTAATGTGTTTATCGGTAATTCCACTCTTACGTTTTACTGCAGAGAAAGTTTTTAAAAGTCCACATCAGGGCCAGGGATTTAGCTCAGTGGTTCCAGTACCTGTCTTGCAAGCGCAAGGACCTGGGTTTGATCCTCAGTAACCACATACAATACTGGGTGTGGAGACTCACGCCCAGCAGCAATCAGTACCACAGACCACAGTGCCGGGTGTTGTGGCTCATGCCTGTAATCCCAGCACTTGTGAGGCAGAGGCAGGAGGATTGCTGTGATGTGAGTTTGAGGCTGAGCTCAGGGCCAGCCTGAATTACAAAGCAAGACCCTATCTCAAAAAAAAAAAAAAAGTCCACATCAAAACATGTGTACACATTCACAGTATAACATACACCAACTGAAACTTCATAATCTGCAACACCTGAAAATAACCCTAGGGCCGGGGAGTTAGCTCAGTGGTTCTGGCGCCTGTCTTGCAAGTGCAAGGACCCGGGTTCGATTCCCCGGTAACCACATAACAATACTGGGTGTGGAGACCCACACCCAGCAGCAACCAGTACCACATACCACAGTGCTGGGCGTGGTGGCTCACGCCTGTAATCCCAGCACTCGGGAGGCAGAGGCAGGAGGATCGTGATGTGAGTTTGAGGCTGAGCTGAGGGCCAGCCTGAACCACAAAGCGAGACCCTGTCTCAAAAAAAACCTAAAAAAAAAAAAAAGAAAAAGAAAATAACCCTAAGCTGGAAACAAACCAAATTAATAGAGAAGATGTGTTCCAGGTATGTGATGGAACACAGCTGTTTTGGTTTATGGTTAGATGGTCCCCCCAAAGTCTCGTACAGATGAAGTGGGTCTTTCTTTTCAAAAAGAGTTGACCCTGGAATGTGTGGTGCTGGGGTTTTGTGTGATTACTTCATGTGGTCACTAAACTCCCACACAGGAGTCACTGCTTTGACACCGCCCTAATCCTGGTGGTCTGAGTAAGATAAAAGGAGCAGAAAGATGCTGTGAAACCCTCTCGTGGCCTTTGTTACCGTGCTGCTGCCCTGCTGCCGCTCCTCGGCAGTGCCTGCAGCCGTCCCCGCCCCAGAGCCAGCTGGTTATGGACTGGAACAAACGCTAAGCTAACAAACTCTTCCTCTTCCATGTTTGGATGTTGAGTATTTTGTCTCAGCAACAAGAGAAGAGTAGCTAGCACAATAGTTTATTAATTACTGACACCTCGGACTACATGGCTGAACTTCAAACAAATTCTTCAGTAAAAGAAGCCAAGCTCAAGACTACATATTCTGATTCCATTTATATGAAATTTCTAGAGTCTTTGAAACAGTGAAGACAGAAATTACAACTTGTCTGGAGCCAAGATGAGTACAGGGCTGATCGTATGTAGGCACAGGGAACTTTTTGGAGTAACAGAAATGCTCAAAGACTGGGTTGTTGTGAGAGATGACAAGTGAGTAAATGTATTAGATGTCACCAAATTATTTTTTAAAAACCATGGTATGTTGCCCAGCATGGTGGCACACACCCATCATCCCAGTACTCAGGAGGCAGAGGCAGGAGGATTGCTGTGAGTTCAAGGCTAGCCTGGGCTACCTAGTGAGTTCAGGGCCAGCCTGAACTGCAAAGCCAAACCTTGTCTCCAAAAACTAAAAGCAAAACAAAAACCTTCTAATGTTTTGTTTTGGGTTTTGTTGTGGTTTTGAGTGATACTGGGGACTGAACCCACAGCCTGTTCCATGCTAAGCATGCACTCTAGTATTTTATTTATTTATTTATTTTTAGGTTTTGGTTTTTTTTTTTTTTTAGGTTTTTTGGAGACAGGGTCTCGCTTTGTGGTTCAGGCTGGCCCTGAGCTCAGCCTCAAACTCACATCACAATCCTCCTGCCTCTGCCTCCCGAGTGCTGGGATTACAGGTGTGAGCCACCACGCCCGGCACTGTGGTATGTGGTACTGGTTGCTGCTGGGTGTGGGTCTCCACACCCAGTATAGTTATGTGGTTACCAGGGAATCGAACCCGGGTTCTTGCGCTTGGGAGACAGGTGCCGGAACCACAGAGCTAACTCCCCGGCCCTATTTTTAGGTTTTTTTGAGACAGGGTCGCACTTTGTGGTTCAGGCTGGCCCTGAGCTCAGCCTCAAACTCACATCACAGCAATCCTGCCTCTGCCTCCTGAGTGCTGGGATTACAGGTGTGAGCCACCATGCCCGGCACTGTGGTATGTGGTACTGATTGCTGCTGGGCATGAATCTCCACGCCCAGTATTATATGTGGTTACCGGGGATTGAACCAGGGTCCTTGCACTTGCAAGACAGGCCCTAGAACCACTGAGCTATATCCCTGGCCCCTCTAGTATTGATCTTTTATTCTTTAGCAAAAATCACTTGTTTTGTTCAACTTTGACATTGTTTCTTCTGACAAAAACAGAGATCAAGAATCACATGTCTGGGCTGGGGGTGTGGTTCAGTGGTAGAACATGTGCTTAGCATGTGTAAGGCTCTAGGTTCAATCCTCACACCAAAAAAGAAAAAAGAGAAGGAAAAGAAGAAAGAGAAGAAGGAAAAGAAGTTGGTTTAGGAAGTGTGAGTTGAAACAACTTGAGGTAAACACACACACACACACACACACACACACACACACACACACATGCAACCATTACTATGGGCTGGGGATTTAGCTCAGTGGTTCTGGCATCTGCCTGGCAAGTGTAAGGTCCTGAGTTCGATCTGTGATGCTTGGTAGCACATATCACAATGGTGGGCATAGTGGCTCACACCTGTAACCCCAGTACTCTGGAGGCAGAGACAAGAAGATTGCTGTGAGTTCAAGGCCAGCCTGGGCTACATAGTGAGTACAGGGCCAGCATGAACTACAAAGCGAGACCCTGTCTCAAAAAAAACACTTAAAAAAAAAAGCCATTACCAATTGGCTCCAACTGGCCTAGTATGTGAAAACTAAGCTGTGATCACTGCATTGCTATCTGCTATGCCACCTAGAAATAGCCTAATGTGTGTCAACAGGGTGATGGTTACACACAGTAACACGTATATCCTGAAAGACTATGCAGATGAAGCTGCACAAAAAATGAAAAGATCCCCAAGATTTGTTGTCAAGTGGGAAAAAAAAGCGAAGTCACAGAACAATAATGAACAGTATAATTTAAACCTCACACATGCACTGAACCACAAAAGGCTTACCTCTGGGAAAGACTGTGACAATGGGTGGAGAGGGAGGCCTTTTATTATTTAATATATTCTTTCGTATTAGAGTTTTTTCACAACAAGCATGCACTGCTTTCACAGGTTAAATACAATGTTTAAGAACTCTTCCTCGTCCTTCACTAAATATCACCTCTGAGTGATCCTTGGCTGCTAAGGAAGCCATATTTCCTTTCAAACATGCTGGAATAAATTACTTCAAGACCTACCAGAAGACAAGCAGTTAGATGTCCTTGTAGCAAACAGTAATGATAATAATGGCAACAAGACTCTGGATGCACAGTTGTCTAGTATGACAGTTCTGTGAGGTAATTCTGCCATGTCTTCATTGGAGGGGATGCTCAGACTTGAGCGGTCAAGTCACCTGCCGGAGGCCACCCAGGTAGTGAGGGTGGGGACGAGGCCTATCATTTTAAACCTGGTATTTTTATTCAGCTGCTTGCCTCATCAAAGGCAATAAACATAATGATGATCCTGAGGCCTTATGAATCATCAAAAAAAGATTTAACTATATTTAGTGCAGTTTGAATTGTGCCCACGTTTTGTCACAAGCCCTGGAAGGGAGGTCAGCCATGTAAGCTCACGTGACGACCTTTAAGACTATCTGCTTAACCAGAGGTCTCTGGCCAGCCTTCCATGTGAAGAGCTTCCTTGAAGTCAATTTCTTAAGTGAATTAAGAATCTTAAAGAGAAAATGTCTGACAGCCCTGCCTCTCAGCCCTCACCTCAGTGAGCCTGAAATCCCCTCCCCCACCTCAGACCCAGTGACCCCAGATCTCCCACAGCCTGAGGTGGTTACCTCAGCCACCAGCAGCAGAGGCCAGAGCATGCCAGGCCTTGTGCCTTCCCCACCCCTCCTGCTGAGACAAGAATGCCAGCCTCTTGGTCACTAGGCCTTCGCTCTGACCATACTTTCCCACTCCCCTGTGAGTGGAAACACACTAAACAGGAAATAGGTGAATGAGTGACTGCAAGTCTATGCGTAGGCTCAAGGCTCGCAGCCATATTGCTTTGAGGAAGAGCAAATGTGGGCCTTCCCACTTGGGAATGGGCCTCTTCATGACACCTGAACACTAACTCAGAAACAAAGATGGAATCTTAGCCAGGCGTGGTGGCTCACGCTTGTAAACCCAGCACTCGGGAAACAGAGGAAGAAGGATTGCTGAGAGTTGAAGGCTCCCCTGAGCTACATAATGAGGTCAGGCAGGGCCAGCCTGAACTGCAAAGTGAGACCCTATCTCAAAAAAAAAAAAAGATGGACTCTTAGGGTGGATTTGCTCAACAACACAGTAAACATGGACCTGAGTGTGAAATTTGGAGAATCGTGCCTCATAAGAACCAGTTTCAAAGGAGACAGGTAAGGATTCAAATCTTAGAATGGACTCTTGGGCCTGGGATTTATCTCAAGTAGCACTGCACCTACTTCGGAAGCACAAGGACCCAAGTTCAATCCCCAGTACCTCAAAAACAAAACCCAAAAACCTTAGCATAGACTCTTACTAGACGTGTGATTTGGCATAATATACATAGGCTCCAAGTCTTAACTTTTTGCCCATAAAATGAAGGCAAGAATACATTAATACCTCACTACCTTGACAGTGTAATTAAAACATAAGCTATATAAACTAATATCTACCATTCCTGGCACACAGTGGATGCTTACTGAAAGATGGATATTGTTAGTACCAAGCTTTCTCATTATTTACAATATAAAAAAGAGAAAATTAAAGAGATGAGTATTTCCTCAAGACCCTTGTAGGTCTAGAACATTATAATTCTATTACTGAAATTATTTAGCCAGGGCCGGGGAGTTAATTCAGTAGTTCCGGCGCCTGTCTTGCAAGTCCAAGGACCCGGGTTCGATCCCCAGTAATCACATACAATACTGAGTGTGGAGACTCATGCCCAACAGCAATCATCACCACATACCACAGTGCGGGGCGTGGTGGCTCACGCCTGTAATCCCAGCACTTGGAAGGCAGAGGCAAGAGGATTGCTGTGATGTGAGTTTGAGGCTGAGCTCAGGGCCAGCCTGAACCACAAAGTGCGACCCTGTCTCAAAACAACCTTCAAAAAAAAAGAAATTATTTTGCCAGCAATGTAACTTGATTATCAAGGGAAACTGAAAGGACCCCTAAGGTAGGAAGGAGTTACTCTGGGGCCCGTATTCTCTGGATCTTGTGTCCAAGGAGCACTAAAACACACCCGAGGTTGCCATGTTGTCAAATTGCATCCCAGGTGCGGGGCCAGGTGTCCACCCCAGAAATCATTAACCACAAGTGTGAAATAGAAGAAGCACAGCTCCTACCCCTCCATTATTCTGTTGATAAAAGAACACGTGCTCTTTGTGGGCTGGCGAGCACAAGAAAGCCATCAACCATCTTCTCGCCATTTCTCTGTGATTAGTTCACTGACGTCAGATCTCTTACCGCTTCTTATTCCTCTAGAGGTTGGTGAAACTCCTGTCTGCATATTAATCTGCCTGGTTCGCGGAGCATTTTAACGAGACTCCGCCCCCGGGCTCTCTACAGAGGGTGCAGCATGTGGCTCTGGGCTCTGTGAGGACACAGACAAGGCCTTGCTTTACTCCCCCCATCTCCTAGAAGCCAGAGGGGGGTGGGAGGTATTTCAGAGACACCAGGAGTCACTGCTCTCAAACTCTCTGAGCCTCGAGATGTGCAGAGAGACAGGTTATTCTGAGGTGCAGGTCTCTTGATGATTGCTTTGGGACAGGAAAACCTAACTCCTCCCTGAGTCCTGATTTCCTTCTGCCCATCAGACAATGGACGCAAATGGCTTGAAAATGGGATGTAGAGGCGGGAGATTCTGCCCAGGGAGCAGCCCCAGTGGAAAAGCAGTGTCCTCCCCCATACCTGTGCTTCCTGGGAGACCCGTCTCCTCAGGCACAATGACCACAGCATGCAGTCCAGGAAGAAATGGCTGAGAAGCTCCCGTCAATATATTTTTTAAATGAAAAAATAGGGCCGGGAATTTAGCTCAGTGGTTCCAGTGCCTGTCTTGCAAGTGCAAGGCCCTGGGTTCAATCCCCAGTAACCACATACAACAATGCCATGCATGGAGACTCACACCTACCAGCAATCAGAACCACCTACCACCATGCCAGGCATGGAGACTCACGCCTGTAATCCCAGCACTCGGGAGGCAGAGGCAGGAGGATTGCTGTGAGTTCAAGGCTGAGCTCAAGGCCAGCCTGAACTACAAAGCAAGACCCTGTCTCAAAAAATAAATAAAAATAGAGAAGTAATCAAATAAATTGAAGTTTGAAGTCGGCATTATCTTCAATAAACCAGTTACCTGGAGGTCCCAGAATCCCACCTGAGAGTGATCATTCTTGGATACTGACAAAGTTGGGCTGGTGATGGTGGAGTTTTTATCTTTAAAACATGACAGTATACCTTCAGCTATGATGCACTGGACCAAGCAGGAAGCCCCTCTCCCTCCATACTCACTTAGTATCGCTGACTTTTAGCTGCTAAAATCACAGATGCAAAAGCAGGCCGTAGGTGGAGTCAACAGGAGAGAGGCTGAGGAAGGTGCACTTGTACCCTTCTCTTCCAGTGACCTGGTCAATTCACATCGCACTGGAGTCATCACGGCCGGTGGGGGGCGCTCTGGCAGGGCAGGGTGCGGTGGCTGCCCTGATGCTGCCTCGAGTATCTTCCGAGCCACGTACCTTACCATTTCTCATCCCTTCTCTGTGCTCACCATACCTGGCGGAAAAGCAAAGACAGAATGGGGAGAAAATTGTTTTCATTGCCAAGCAAACTCTTATCTCCTGGGATGAACAGAAAATTGAAGGTAGCTAGCTTCCCTAGAATATTGATGCATGCTATACTGGTCCCCATTTTCTAGGACAGCCTGTGTAGGATGAACATACATCCCAAAGGCCTGTGAACTGGCCCATTAGTCTGCATCTTCAGTTTTATAACAGTTCTGTATGCAATTTGAGAATTTTAGTCAAAAACCCACAATCTCAAATATTTCCAAACAGGAAGCTTTTTGAGTGTCAACAAGAGACTGCAAGTAGAAAATTCTGCCCCTCACTCCAAGTGAAGAGTCAGTACAAAATGCAAGCACACTAAAGCCACCGTACAACATGTTAAATTACCTTTAGGCTGTAAGGTGTATACAAAGCAAGAGGGATTTCATAAATAGATTCAGGTCCTATCCCCAAGATATCTCAGTGTGTACACGCCAATATCCCAACATTTTTTTAAAAATCTGAAGTCCAAAACACAAATGGTTTCAAGCGTGTGATAGAACCCAAGGTGAGCTAAGCTAGAGTTCTATACTAGAGCCCAAGGTGAACCAAGGTAGATATAATCACATCAGGTGGGAAAACATTTACACTTTATACAAATACTCTACCCGTAAAATTCACTAACTAGTGCCTTGCTGCCTCAGGAGGCTCAGCCCTGTCTCTTCCAAAGAAATGACCTCACAAGGGACATAACTCTCTCTCCCATCCAGAGACTTGCCTTTCAAGTTCCACTTGTTGCCAGTGGGCTTTGGTCCTGTATCCACTGTGAGACCTGGGGATGTTCCTTTGTCCTCAAGAGTGGAGGCTGTGCAGGAGCGAGGTAACCACAAGGTGAGAAGGCTCCCAGGTAGTCAGAGACCTCACAACAAATCCCAGAAAACCCCCCAAGGGTGTACCACAGCAAGGGCAGGTCAGACACCAGAGCTGTGTTGATGGGATGAAGTGAAGTTCAGCTCTAAGACAGTCTCTTGCCCCTAGCGTTTCTCCCTCCAGCTGTATACTTAGATTTTACCTCTCCGAGACCCTTCATTTAAAAGCCTCCTTTTTCTTCTAACTTACCAGTGCTCTTATTGCAGGTACCATTTTTAAGCTGCTACTGTCCCATACTGTTGCTCAATATGCCCTATCTTTTCCAGGTAGGTTAGTCCTTTTTAAAAAGTAGAACTGTTTCTTTTGCGTCTGAGGTGCACACAGCCCTCAGAGTAGAGCCTGATAATTTGACGTTCAGGGCCAAAAGAGAGGCCCCTCCTGATCTCCGAGGACCCTGCTCTGTTTTCCTCCTGCTCATTTGTTCTCCCTCATCTCCAGCCCTAACAACTCTTGAGCCAAGAGGGAAGCTTTCTAGTACCCAACTCTCAAATGGCCTCAAGTGATACCAAGGGCTTTTGTTCTACCTCTAACTCTGCCATTCACATGGCACAAAGCTCTCTCAGAGGACAAGGTTTCCATGGGTCTGAGTGGCTGCCTTTGGAAGTACTACGTCTTTCTAGTGCCCATTCCTGCTGCTAAGTCTAGTCTACAGTGAACAACTCCTTTCTCTGGGCCATGTCAAGTGTTAGATATCACAAGTATCCTAAGACTCCTCCATCAGTTACAATGGTCAGGATCTAAATCCCAACTGTCAAGAGTGTTTGCCTTCTTTTTTTTTAGTTTTTTGAGACTGGGTCTCACTTTGTAGTTCAGGCTAGCCTTGAACTCACAGCAATCTTCCTGCCTCTGCCTCTTGAGTGCTGGGATTATAGGCGTGAGACACCATGCTGAGCATTATGGTGTGTGGTACTGATTACTGGTGGGCATGAGTGACCATGCCTGGCATCGTTGTATGTGGTAACTGGGGATTGAACCCAGGCCCTTGTGCTTCCAAAGCAGGCACCGGAACCACTGCACTAAATCCTCAGCCCAAGAATGTTCGCATTCTTTCCCACAATGCTCCTGGGCTGGCGAGATGGCTGTTAACCACCCTAAGTACTTGTGGCAGTTACACGCAGTCTTGAGAGATTTTTCACCTAGAAAACAGGGAAGACCCTTTGCCAGAGAAGGTGACTTCTCAAGCCCACAAGTTAAAAATTCAGAAGTTCCAACCAAGCAATGAAAACATTCCTGAGAAATGAGGATCGCTAGCTTTTCAGTGGGGGGCTGAAAGTCGAGTTATATAGGGCAACCCTGGGCAGAACATTTTTTTAAATAAAGACATTTGTCTCTTTTTAAAACTTAGGTTCAGGACTAGAGCATCCCGTTGAAACAATGCAAAGGGAGCATCTCATAGCCCTGGTGTGGGCAGTTAACGTCTCCTTGACAGCGTCAATTCCAAAGATTTCTGTGCTTTTCTGACCATCCTCTCATCACAGGCTATCTCCAACAGCTTCCATTTCCCCCTGAGAGATTGGCCCCAAGTTCTCACGATAACCAGTTTCTGGTATTTTACTGCTGAGTAATTCCCTCTTGGTGACTTTATAATACATATATATTCTGTATTGTTCCTTGGGCTCTTTGAGAGTCCTAATAGCTCATTATGTCAGGGTTGTCTTTGTTTCCTCAAGGTAAAAAAAAAAAAAAAAAAAAAAAAAAAAAAAAACCCACATATTCCTGGTCTTTTTATTTAGCTGTCACAATACCAGCAGTGGGAGCATCACTACGCAGAGGAAAACAATGGGAATACGGATCACTTCACTTTCAAACATAGTACCTAATTATTGTTTTTAGGGACATTTAATGAGTGGTACTTGTAGGTGATTAAACACATTTGGGTCTGGTGGACCAGTGGGTGTCATGCGAGCCACCATCTTCAGGGCGGACATCGAGAGAGGCTGAAGACTGTTTGCCTGGAGGTTCCCACCCACCCCACCCCAGGTGACTTCTCACGGGTTTGAACAATGAGTCGAGGATGTCTGGGAAGCCACCCAGTCCACAGAGTCCATTTACAAAGGAAGTCATACCGCTTCAACGAGTTGGTCACGGAGAACAGAAAGGACTCAAGTCTACAGCTGAGGAGGCTGAATTAAAGGGCCTTCAAATACTGGAGTCCTTCAGGCCCTGCCCTCGGTCACACAGGGTCCAGACACCAGGATCACAGTCCTTCCAGCCTCATGAGGCTCTTCCTTGCAGTGAAGATAGGCCCGTACAGACTTAACTGAAAGCAAGCAGGTAATAGAACAGAAGTGCGGACACAGCACCACGGAACACAGAGGGGGAACGACCACGTTAGCCCAGTCTGGAGCTCCTCGAGGGAAGGGGGAGGGGGTCCCTAGAGGAAGGTGTGTTTGAGCTGGGCTTTACGGGATGAGGAGGAAAAGATTGACCAAAGCATAGAAACACAATCTCTTCTCTTGTAGTAAACTCATTTTAAACTTATCTGAATTTGTCCAGACTCTATAAAATGAACATGTATTGCTTTGATACATATGAAACTTACTTTTTAAAGAAACAAATAAGAAATCATCTACTTTTGTCCCCAGTTTAATCACAAAACTGTCTACAGCCAGGGTCCAAATTATTTGTAAGTCTTGGATTTGGCAGAGGGAGGAGCTCAAGGGTCGGTGTGCTGAGTCTCATTTTCTAGATGGAGAGATGAGGACATAGTTGCTACCCATCAGGCTCTCACGCCGGTGACCAGTTTTCAGTAAACCGCTGGACGCTAGAAAAGCAGCATCAGGATTTGAACCCACATCCTTCTGATTTCAGGACCAGCACAGTCAAATCGCGTGCTCTGCCCTTTCGCCCAGCGCCCTCCAGTGGGACTCCTCCACCACCCTCGGCCTGGGCTCTATGTGCATCCTCTCTTTTATTTCTGCTGAGGGAAAAAGGAACCGTGTTAACTCATCAGAACTTGTTATGGGTCAAATACAAATCTTTTTTTTTTTGAGACAGGGTCTCACTTTGTAGTTCAGGCTGGCCCTGAGCTCAGTCTCAAACTCACAGCAATCCTCCTGCCTCTGCCTCCCGAGTGCTGGGATTACAGGCGTGAGCCACCATGCCCGGCACTGTGGTATGCAGTTCTAATTGCTGGTTGGCATGAGTCTCCATACCTGGTATTATAGTATGTGGTTACTGGGAATGAACCTGGGTCCTTGTACTTGGAAGACAGGTGCTGGAACCATTGAGCTAAATCCCTGGCACTCAAATACAATTTTAAAAAGGAAATTTAGTGGAATATCAGCCCACAGGAGTGAGTAGTAATTTTGCTGCTATCACATAGGGCTGCCCTTGTTATCAATCTTTCTACTCTTCGCTTTTCTCAGTTACACCCTTACTCAGAATTTTCCTCTCTCCAAGTTGCTTTTCATCTTCCTTTGTTCTCCAGCCACTCGAGGGATCCCACCTCCTTCCTGAAAGCCCTGCAGTGCTCTCCAAGCCCATCTGGGTGTCCCGAGTCCCCTCGGTACTAACAGTGGTGCCAAACCCAGGCCCTCTGTGCTACTCCCTCCCTGTAGGCCAGCTGTGCATCCCTTGTGTCCCTTGGCTGTCCTGGAGAGGCTGCTGGCGCTTCCCAGAGCTCCTCGGGGGCTTCTGGATTCTGGCTCGAATGGACTCGGGCCCCCAGGTGTCTGACACTGGGCTGTCAGGACCATGGGGTTGGTACATTCAGTCGCTGAGGGTCCCCTGAGCAAAACTGTCGCCTGTCCTTTTAAGTTGTGCATGCCTGCAGTCCCAGCCCTCTGGCTGATGAAGCAGAGGATCTCAGCAAGTTTGGGACTCCCCAAACTTGGGCTCCCCAGTGAATTCAAGCCCAACCTGGACTACACAAGGACACCTTGTCTCTAAGGAAATAAATAACTTTGTCAACATTTAGCGACAACACGGTATAAGGTCCTAAATAGAAAACTTTTGAAGAACAATAACCTATTTGAATACTAATAAAATAGCAAAGCCTGAAGCCTCTCATTGCTGTAGAGGACAGTCTTGTGCGCAAGAAACGAAGATCAGTTAAAAAGTTGTTCTCATTTGAAAAGGCCAGCGCCTCAGATCCTACTCAGATGTGTGTTAATAAATATTTAATATAAGCAAGAGATCCATTTGTCCACTTAAAGACAGGTTTTAGTGAAAAAGGACAGCGTAAAGGACATTTTAACCATTAATACTAATTTCTGCAAAAACTATATTTAGACCTGAATATGAGAAACAATATTCCAAGTTTAGCTATAAAAAAGAGAAGAATGAGTAAAGAATTTTGCTAATTCCACTGCAAAAATATGACTTGGCTATTTGAAAAGTACAGAGAGCTGAGAAGGCAGCACATGGCTGTCATCGGGGCTTCCCAGAGCCTGAGGCCAGAGGACTGCAAGTTCAAGGCCAGCCTTGGCGGCTTAGGGAGCCCCTGTCCCAAAATACATTCACAAAGGAGTCGGGCTGTAGCTTGATGGTAGACCACTTCCCCAGCACAAGCAAAGCTCACTACCCAGGACTGTGGGGGAAAGTGCAAAGAGTAAAATATCTACTGAATTGAGAACTCCCGAGATGTATTTTGCAGGACGACAGATTTTTTGCAAATGGGAAGGGAACTAAGAGATGAAGAAAAGAGGCAGGGAAAAGAAAGTCAAAAGATGTACTGTGTACATCAACCAAGTTCGCACAGTAAATGTAATCATGATGCACTACAAGCAAGTACTCATTTTAAAAAACATTAAAGGGGGCAGGAGATTTGGCCCAGCCGTTCCAGGGTCTGCCTGGCAAGTGCAAGGTCCTGAGTTTGAGCTCTGGTACCATGTAGAATCCCAGATGTGGTGGCTTATACTTCTAATCACAGGAGGATTGCTGTGAGTTCAAGGCTTGCCCAGGCTACACAGTGAGCTCAGGGCCAGCCTGAACTACAAAGCATCTCAATAAATAAATAAATAAATGGTAGTAAGAAAAACATTCTGAAGGAATTTGCAAAAAGAAAAACTAGATATATTGCTATATATGTTGTTCACAAACACCAAAGCACGAGTATTTGCATGTAACATGGCAAAAGTGAATTCAAGCTGCATAGCAAACTGGTGATGGAAGTATTTATTCTTTGAGTCTTTTACAGTAATACTGTATTTATAAATGACTTAGGTGATCAAAAGGAAACATCAGCAAAGAGGGAAAAAATGACTTAAATTTTGTTAGATGTAGTAGTTTTAGAAACAAAGGCAAAAACATGTTTACTAAAATGTGACCACCAGATGGAAGAAATTGTTTCAAATCTTTTATTTACCCGAGTGTGTGTGTGTGTGTGTGTGTGTGTGCGCGCACACGCATGCATGCATGTTTGTCTTAGAGTCTGCTTTCTCTGGGTCATTATGTTTACACTGCCACTTCACTAAGCCTTATCTAAGAATAAATGCCTTTGCTAATGTGTTTTTAAAAATTAGAAAGCTTCCTTACTTAAAAGCCACCAATCAACTGGATCTACCTGTTAACAAGTATGTTGCACAAAATCTGATTTGGGTGCAGTGGCAGGTCCAGGAAATGAAAAATTAGCATGACATGGGAATTCAGAAGGTTCCAATTGTAACTTAACAGAATTCTCTTTATCTCCCCGAGGGAGAGCCTTTCAGGACAGGAGTTTGCTAATTGTTTCAGGGTGCCCAGGTGAGCAGGTTTACCTGCTCCCGCCCTTTGTTCCTGCATGGCTTAGCAGCCCAGGCCTCGCGTCCTCCCTAAGCAGCTTCCAGGGCTGCCTGGGGGCTGCTTTCTGCCGTGTGCAGGCTGTGTCATGCTCAGAGACCCTGCAGGGGCTTTGTGGTATCCAGGCTTTCAGACAGACAAGCCACTAGAGTAAACAGGGCGAGAGGGGCGCTGGGCCACACACTTACCAGATGCCTACATTTCAACCATTAGCACATGTCAAAGTGGTTTAAGATTGATTCAGACAAATAGTCTCATGCTGTCAGAAGCTTCGCTCCCCACCCCTACACGAGGCTTTCTCTCTTTTTTTGGCTTCCTCAAAAATACCTTCAATCAGGTAGCCTCAGTCTCAGATACCTCTGAAGGACAGGAGTGGTGGAAAATCATGCAGGTGAGGAATACTGCAGGAAAAAGATAAATCACCACAAAACCTTCAGGTACCTTATAAAATATTGCATTATCAAGAGTCAGATCGCAACACTGTCAAAAAGATATTTACATTGCGTGGAAGGTTACTTTTAGAAATTGTTTTCACTCATTACATAAATTCTAAATATCCAAATGTAATTTTGAGTTCAAAATTCAAGAGGTGTATCCCACAAGGCAAACAGGGCCATGTGTCGGATGGCAGAGAAAACTGACAACTAAATAGATAACCAAATTGTAAAATTGGATTGAGACAAGCTTCTGGTCAATAGATGTCCGCCCCTTCGGAACCTACTTTCAAATCTGTGTCTTGGGTTTGATCTTTTGGTGAGAATTATTGACTGGATTGTGTACTGTCTGGAGTAAATGAGGAGCACAGATCCATCTGTCTTTGGCTTTCTCTCTGTGGAATCTTTTCAGAGACACAAGAAATCAGATTAGAAGGCTGTGTGGCATATAACTTCTTTAGCCCTCCTGCCCCAAGTAGAAGTCTCTATTCAGAGGTTAGTTATTATGTAAGTAATAACAGTCAGATGGAGGAATAAATTCTAGAGTCCTCCAGCACAGGTGACTCTAATTAACAATAACATCGTAGACTTCAACATTGTATTGCCTGGAGGAGACGAAAACTTCAAGGAGAGGGGTTTGCTAATTACCCTGATTTGATTATTATATATTGTTCAAATGTATCAAAATATCTAGGGGCCAGGAATGTAGCTCAAAACAAAACAAAAAAAGAAATATCACATTGTACCTCATAAATATATGCAATGATTTGGTGTCCACTAAAAACAAATTACAAATTAAAAAGAGAAGGCCTTGCACAGTGCTTGTAGATTCTGTCTGGGCTGACCTGCTCCACATTCCTGCTCTGAGAATCTACCCTGCCCCAGGGCCATTCTGACACTAAGCCTCACTTACGAGAACTCTGAGCTATTCGATTTCCATGTTGGTCTGCCTCTGGCTTGATTTGATTAAAGTCCTCTCTGACTCTGCATCCAACCTCTTGCTCTCTCGTATTTTGCCTCCGTCATTAAATCCTTCATTTCCTCTGCGGCTGGAGCGCGCCATGCCGAATGATTGGATTAAACACAGCATTTCCGAAAGTGCCCAGCTACGCTCGGTGGTCTCAGACTCTTCACTGATAAGCAACTTTCTTACATTCACCAATATTAAATGTCACCTCACCTTTACCTTCCTTAGTTAATACCAACCATTCTCAAAGAGAACAGGTTTTAAAATAAAGGTTCTCTCTTTTTTTTTTAAACTTCAAAACAAACATTGTATTTACTTTTTGTCTCCACCTTTGTGGCCTTTTTATCTTTTCTCTCTTTTAGATCAGTGTATATTCACAACCCCTGTCTCTCAGGGAAGCATATATCCTCTTTCTATAGCCCACCAGGAGTAGACATATATATTATTTCCTTGAGGGCTAGAGAAAGCTATCAGAACTTGGCAACATATAAAGTAAATACCCACTAATTGCAATACATTCATTTAAATCAGGTCTTTATCCTCCTTCGGCATTGTAGTAGGTAGCTTCCTTTGAAGTCTTGTTGAATTTGTCCAAAATTACCTTGCCTGAGGCAGACGGCTGCTTGAAACATTTGCTCTGAACCCATCCCCAGAGCAGTAAATCTTACCCCTGTACAGGCTCACACGCCACAAAGAGAAAATGTCCCGCGCAGGGCATGGATCCAGACCTAGATCCCCCCGTTGTATACAAAGAAAAGAAAGAGAAAAAGAGAGATAGCTGCACAACTCTTAGGGATATAATGGTTTTGTACCCCTCTCGTGATATTACAAACCACAAGCCCTGTGTGCTGTTTAAATACAAAACCAACAGCCTGTCAATGAATTAGTGAACTCCTTCTCTCTCTCTCTCTCTCTCTGTCTCTCTGTCTCTCTCTTTCTCTCTCTCTCTCTCTAACAGAATCCATTTGTGCACGCATCACACATTTCTCATTTAAAAGTGGGAAAGTAGTTTTGGTAGATAATGATATCGTGGGTTTGCTTGTTTGCTTTCAACACAAGTAGCTTATGTATCATCTTAAAGCTATTCTGGGAATTTTATATCTATGTAAAAATCACACTCTACTGACAGCAACGTAGCAAACATGCAGTCTTGGCCCCTGATGCACAGATAATCACACATGACAGTCTTACTCTGAGAGCTTTCCGCACTTTTTAAGTTGTATTTAGGGTGTATTTTAGACTTCTGCCTTGCACACGCACGCACACACAAATGATTTCCGTGTTTCTTCTCCCGCTTCCGGGCCACGTGTCTGTCGAGCCGCAGCAGTAGGGAAAGCGGCCGCCCAGCAGGGCCCGTGGGAGCTGGAGCGGCTCGGAAGCCCCTCCCGGAACCGCCTGCCCCGCAGAGGAGAATCCAAACCTGGCTGCGAAACATTTGTGTGTTACTTATGACCATCCGAAAGGACGTCAGGGGGCCGCTTGGCCATGGTGGGTCCCTGGCACGATGCCATGCTGTGCTGGCGCCATCCGTGGGCTGTGGAAGACGACGCTGTAGGAATGGGAGCCTTGGAGCGGCCAGGGATTTAGCTCAGTGGCTCTGGCACCTGCCTTGCCAGCCCAGGCTCTCAGGGGCAGTCCCCAGTAACCACATACAACAACGCCGGGCGTGGTGGCTCACGCCTGTAATCCCAGCACTCAGGAGGCAGAGGCAGGAGGATTGCTGTGAGTTCGAGGCTGTCCTGCGCTACATAATGAGCTCGGGAACAGCCTGAACTACAAAGCGAGACCCTGTCTCAAAAAATGGAAAATAAAATTTTAAAAAGAGCGCTATGGGCCGCCACCCAGTGCGCAATATCATCTACAGGAGCAGACACGGCTTCGCGACAGTGAAGGAGGAAAGCGAGGAGGAGGACGTGGGGGGCGCAGGTATCTTCTCAGGGCACGGAGGGCAGCGCAGGATGGCGGTGAAGTGGCTGTAAGGAGGCGCATGGGTCACCTGCAGCCGCCCTTTCCCATCCAAGCGCAGCCAGAGGCAGACGCTGAGAGATCACCTCCGAGAAACGACCGAGACAACCAGAGATAAGCTGATGATAGGTTTCCTTTAGAAAAATAAAAAGGAAATAGAAAGGACTATAAACCTCAACAGGGAAAAAGATTATGAAAGATATTACAAAAAGAAATTCAGACTATCATTACCTATTATTGTAGTAAAGATCTCTAGGACATATCGCTTTGTTAAATGCT
The DNA here is from genome assembly GCA_004026965.1 of Petromus typicus. Lineage (NCBI taxonomy): Eukaryota > Metazoa > Chordata > Mammalia > Rodentia > Petromuridae > Petromus > Petromus typicus. Next base: position 6,856 of record PVIR01018819.1, on the reverse strand, counting down.
TTTATTTCTATGAGTAGTAATTAATTAAAAAATAAAGCAAGGAAAATATAATACATAAAATAAAACTTTAACAGATTAGCAAGGGAGTTAATAGGCATAAATTTTTGAGTACTTAGTATTTTATAGGTTTGACTTTGAGACCAACTTAACAGTATGTACAATTACTAAACAAGATCAAGTTTTAAAATGCAATTTCTGAAAATCAAAAATTAAATTAAGCAAAGAATCCAAATGGGTAGCCAGTCTATAGTTACACCTCACCAACACGAGCTGTTTCAATGACTTTTTTTTAGTTTTTGAGACAAAAGTTTCAGTACTTCAGGCTGGTCTTGAACTCACTATATAGCCCCAGCTGATCTTGAACTTGAGGCAGTCCTCCTGCTTCAGCCTCCCAAGAGCTGAGATTATAGTTATGAGCCACCACACTTGGCTCCAAAAGACTTCTGCAGCAAAAATTATATCGATTGATAGAATATATTCTAAAGAAAACTGGTTTTGGTAATTACAACTATATTCAGAAATTACATTAGTAGTAGTTTGGATATTGTTACTCTGAGATAGTCATGTAATTGTGTTAGGATCTTTGAAAATTGAAATTCTTAGTACCAAAAAAATTGTTGTGTATATAAGATCAAAGAGGATAAGAAAAATTCTATAATTCTGAATTTGAAATGACAGTAAACACCAGTGTGAACTTATATTTTTGTATATATATGAAGGAAATGCCATTTCCCAGCAACATGGTAAAAAGGATTCTTTGGGGAAGGGACCACTTCTGCTCTGGAGTAGGAGGTGGACAAGACAGTCCTGGAGACCCTTATCAGACCAGAAAAATGAAGCCATCAATGATGGCTGAGGCCCTGCCGAAAGGACTCAGGCCCAACATGAAGAGGCTTCCAATGGCAGGAGAGACAATGTAAATATTGATAAGGAGAATAAATGCACTGAATGGAAATACATCAAAACTTGTCTCAGTCTCTCACTGTCCTAAGTGGAGTTATGATAATGATTCACAATCTCACCTAATGGCCTCTCTCTACATTTAAGTGATCCCCCTCTGTCTAATATCCACTTGGTGATGAATACCGTCACACTCGACATTTTTCAGTAATAGTCTGCTATTCGCTCACCTTTTCAAATTTTGCCTATGTCTTAAAAATAGAATCGAGGGCCGGGGATTTAGCTCAGTGGTTCCAGTGCCTGTCTTGCAGGCGCAAGGATCCAGGTTCAATCCCCGGTTAACCACATATACTGGGCATGGAGACTCACACCCACCAACAATCAGTACCACATACCACAGTGCTGGGCATGGTAGCTCACGCCTGTAATTCTAGCACTTGGGAGGCAGAGGCAGGAGGATCGCTGTGATGTGAGTTGGAGGCTGAGCTCAGGGCCAGCCTGAACCACAAAGCGAGACCCTGTCTCAAAAAAAAGAATCAATATATTCACGGCTGGAGGGTAATGGCAGAATGCTTACCTGCTTACCATGTGTCAGGGTCTGTGTTTGGTCCCTAGTGCTGAAAAAGGAAATAGAGTCAATATATATATGTGGTGAAAATAAGCCAGAAATGTGAAAAGATAAAAATACTGTCAAAGAGGGCTGGGGATTTACCTCAGTGGTTCAGGCACCTGCCTTGCATGGGTAAGGGCCTGGGTTCGATCCCTGGTAACCACATACAACAGAGCCGAGCATGGTGACTCAGGCCCAACAGCAATCAGTACCACATACCACAGTGCCAGGCGTGGTGGCTCACGCCTGTAATCCCAGCATTTAGGAGGCAGAGGCCGGAGGATTGCTGAGTTTGAGGCTGGCCTATGCTACATAGTGAGTTTGGGGATTACACTCAACATGGACAATTTGTACCAGTATCTGACACGACTTGATTCTCATTTTTTCCCTTTCTTTACCCACCCTACCACCCCATCCCCTTTATACATAAGCTTTATTTCCATTTTTTTTTACCATCACATCTTTTTCTTCCCCCTCCCCCATTTCCCTTCGAGTCATTTATACGGTACACTATCCAACATACATCTTTGAACTCATTTTTTGAGGTGAGTGAATGGATGGAATACGTCATCACTGCTGCTGATCTAAGCGAGAAACTTCACAAGACTATAGACCACTTAGCTCCCTGCAAAGCAGAGCTGGGACCTGAAAATATGCTCATGGTCCAAGAAACTGTCGCCACAGTGAAAGACAGCCTGAGCTACTCTGTCCTGGAAACCACTGGGGGAAGGGCGGGGTTGATTCTGTCTCTGTGGGTCTTCCTTCCGCCTGGGACCAAGAGCCTCTGAGACTGGGGAAAACATCACGACCCAGCAGTCTGTCATGTGCCCCCAAAGTGGGCAGCTGGACATGCCATGTGTTTCCCGGCCAGTGTCTTCGCAGAGACTTTCACTCTCACTGGCCATGAATTCCATGGGGTCCGAGGTGTAGAAGGTGCATCACAAGTGCCACTTCTAGGCTGGTCCCGAGACATTAGGGAAGAATAAATTTTAAGAATGAAACCATTTAGTCAGATATAACATTCTTTTTTCTTTCTTTCTTATTTTGGGAGTAAAGAGGAGGAAATGCATTGAAAGTCAATCCAGAGGTCTTGAAATTCTATTTTTAAACAACAGGAAATCTCAGTGTATAATTCTGCAGTGGGCATAACTTTCCAAGGCTGCTTCTTTGAAATTTAAGCAATGCTCCCTTCACGCCCTCTCAGCACACACACATACACACACACACACACGCATACACACAGGTGTGAGAAGCCCAGTCACTCCAGGATTAGCTGTTCCTCCAAACGCTCAGTAATGATCTGAAATCTGAAGCTCTACTTGAACTTTTCTACTAATTCAGTAATTACTGCTGTGCTTGAAACTGGCCTCTTTCCTGCAATTACTCAACATGCACTTTCAGGCAAAGAGGTTAACACCTGAATTTAGATTCTAATTAGCACCTAAGGTAGCATTTTTTGTTTAAAGCTTATGAAAATGGGAACTTTTCCCAGCATAAGATTTCACAGGTCTACACAGGTAAATACATGTTTTATGGATTGATCTGTTTCTGGTTATCTGAAGAGTGACAGAGGTGAGACTAGATCAGCCTATCATCATTTAAGATAAACTGAATTCAGTCATTATCTGGAGTTGCAGGGCTAGACAACCTTAAGAGGCCAAAGATGACTACTTCCAAATAATCACTTAAAGAAATAAGTTCTTCAAGAGAAAAGGCAAATAAATTGAGATTAAAAACAAATTAATATTGGGCTGGGAATTTAGCTCAGTGGTTCTGGCGCCTGTCTTGCAAGCACAAGGGCCTGGATTCGATCCTCGGTAACCACATACAATACTGGGCATGGAGACTCACGCCCAACAGCAATCAGTACCACATACCACAGTGCCAGGCATGGTGGCTCATGCCTGTAATCTCAGCACTCAGGAGACAGAGGCAAGAGGATTGCTGTGATGTGAGTTTGAGGCTGAGCTTGGGGCCAGCCTGAACTACAAAGTGAGACCCTGTCTCAAAAAAAAAAAAAAAAAATTAATATCATGATCCTTTGGGGCTGCCTCTATATCTTCCCCTCACTTTTCCTGATTACTAATATTTAAAAGAGAGTGGTAGAAAAACTCAAAATTACACAGGGGCAAGTGGTCAGCAATTCCTTGGGCAACAGTTTATGTGACTCTAACTCCCACCCTCTACATGTGTTCACATTTTCTTCTGCCACCTTCCTGAGAGCTGGTTGTCCAGCCACTCATTGAATTCTTCCAGCAATGAGAAATGCACTACCTCCTAGGACTAAAGTTCTTATTTTTGTACCTATGGAAGCAGGAAGGCTGTAAGTAACAGATTTTAGGTATCTGGAGTGTGAGGGCATTCTCTGTTTTCAACACACACTGCTGGTTTTGTTGTTTCTGTTGTCGTTGTTTGTTTTTTCAGTTCCAGGGCTTGAACACAGGACCCTTGCTCTGCACTTGTCCTTACCTCCCAGCCTGATTTTATTTTTCCCTTTCAGGCAGGGTCTTGCTACCCAGGCTGAACTCAACCCTGTGATCCTCCTGCCTCAGACGCCCAGACTGCTGGGATGACAGATGGCACCCCCCACACCTGGTTACATACTGCTGTTTAATGACTTCTCTCCCACTTAGCCTTTTATACAATTGGCTCTTTTGAATTCAGGTTTAAGAACTGACACTTACTTCTTTTGGATTTCCCTCCACTTTGGTTGAGCTCTGTGTAACGCCAATCAGAATGATTTGGGAGGAATGTGTACTCTTGGTCTCTTGTCATCTACAAATGAAATAGCACCTGTGTGCATTCCTATATTTTCATATTTCATGTCTGCATTTCAAAGACTGCCTGCAAATGGGTTGAAGCCTAACAGTGACTATTATCGCCTGCTTTGCTACCTTCTGACCCATGGACTGTTTCTCCTCTGTGACACCCGCTGCTGTGTCACCCCACACTGGAGTCAGCCGACCTAGGACTGAATTTCTCTACAAACTAAGAGCTAAAGACACCTTTCCTCCCCTAACTTCAGTTATTCTGTCTCAACAACAACAAAAAAAGAAAGACAGTGAGTGACAGCATTTAACCTCTTTAAAGGCCGCAGCCACTGGGCGAAAGCCATCCTTCATTAGTAGACTTATTTACTGTGATAACCATATTCTAATATACTCTCTAATATGCATATAATGTGCCCTGGTGAATGTGCTTGTACTTATGAAGTCACAGTGTATTTATATCTGGCTTATATCTAGGTGTCTCCCAGAGTCTCATGTACTCAGAAGTCAGGCTTTTAGGAAAGTAGTTGGATCATCAGCGTAGGTACTTATCAATTGATGAGGATTAGTTTATGATTAAATGTGGTAAAGAAATTGAAGCCTGACTGGAGAAAGTGGGTCCCTGAGGGCATGACTGGGGTGGGGGGTCTACCTCATCTCTCTCTCTTCCAAACTGCTATTCATGAGCTATTTGTCCTCGGCCAGACCCCTTTGTCCCACCACCCTGCCTTGGACCCAGCCTTCTATACACTGAAACCTATACAGTTCTAATCCTCCATATAAACCTTCCCCCCCCCCCCCGGAGTTATGGGTGGCAGGTATCATGTCTCACCCACAAGAGAAGTAACTAAGTCACTTGTTCATACTCTTAGCTTTCTTTATTCACTCTCCTTGGAAAAATGCCTCAGTGAAGTCAACCACACACAAACGCTGCACTTCTGGCTCGAATACTTATCTTTCCACATGTTTCATCATAGCAGGACCTACAGTGATGCAAAGAGAGCACCGGACAGAAGAAGTTAGACCGTACGGACACCTAAGAATCAGTCAAAGTCTGTCACTAACTCTACCCTCTGCATTCTGAAGTTTCTGGAGCTTCGAAAGCAGTAGCACAGAGTAGAAGCTAGTGTATATATTGTGAATCAATGAAGTCCTTAGAAAAACTAGTATAATTCCCTTTGACCACACAATAAATGATAATGTTTCTTTAGAGTCACTGTTTGCCTGCAAGCACTTACTTAAAAACTCTTATCTGGATGTAAAATTACTTCAGTTATACCATGTAATCAAGATAATAATAGATTATATAGAACAAAAATATGCGCTGAAGACAGCCTTTAAACTGAAGGATTACCTTGACTGCTAAACTGGCCAGCTCCTTTACTAAGTGACTAATGAAGGACTCTGTACAGTATGAGGATTCCTCAAAAACACTAGAAATAGAAGAACCATGTGACTGAGCAAATCTATTATAAGGTTCCCAGCTCAAGAAAAATAAATCAGTACATCAGAGAGATACCTGCCCTTGTGTATTCGTACAACACCATTCATAGTGGTCACCACATGGAATCAAAATAGGTGTCTATCCATGGATGAATGGATAAGAAAAATATGACTTCTATGCACAATGGGATATTTTCAACCATAAAAAAGAAATCCCCTGGCAGCGTGAATGAATGAGCCAGAAGCCTGCTATATTAAGTGAAATAAGTCAGGTTCATGAAGACAGATACCACATGTTCTCACTTGTGTGTGGAAGCTTAAAAAAAATTGACCTTACAGAAGCAGAGAGTAGCAAAGTGGTTACCTGGGAAGGAGAGGGGAGGGAATGGGGTGGAGAGAGAATGGTTAATGGTCCAGGGTGCAGGTGTACTGGAGGAGTATCATCTAATGTTCTGCAGCACTGTCAGCAACTATGGGTGACAATTAACTATATATTTCCAAATAGCTAGCACAGAGGATTTTAGATATTCTCAACACAAAGAAACGATTGACACTTAAAGCAATAGATATAGCAATTACCCTGATCTGATCATTAGGCCTTGGGTACATGTAGCACTGTGCTCCATCACTGTGCTCCATCAGTATATATTAATTATACATCAACAATAATTTTAATATATTTTTAAAAATACTTCACTACAGAAATCATGAGCTAACAACCAACTCGTGTACTGTAATGAAAGTCCACAATGCAAATAAAGGGCAGTACCGTGTACATGTTAGCTCTGATTATGTTTTGGTTAACAGCATAGATACAAAACCCTACAAGGTGGCTCTACTATGACTAGTTAGATATGTGACTATCAAAACATGGCCCAGACTCACTGATTCTTAAACATCTGCCTAATTCCTATGTCTGCTCTCCCTTCTCATCAGTGTGATTTCAGGCGACAACCGCTTGTTCCTCAGCGGCCCAGGGCATGGAAAAGTGGTCCCTGGAATGTCCTCTAAAGAATGGATCATTGCAGTCTCCTTCCTCAGCCTGACAAATGTGGCAAATTCAGGCATCATTGGGGCAGATCCTCAAAGTGGGGCAGGTGGGACCCCAGGTGGTGGGGAGACATCTGGCCCCTCC
>PVIR01018818.1:0-32853 GCA_004026965.1 Petromus typicus | reverse complement strand
TTATTATATCATGGGGTATTTGTGTATAATTTAAATAATTTCGGGCAGGTTTTAACCTATCAGTATACTGTTATTTCAGTATTGGGGTGGGATAAGCAGTGAGGAAGTCAGGTAAAATGTGATGAAACATGTAGTTACTGTAACTGGAATTTTGCTCTTTTTGTTTTTCTTGGTTTGAGTTTTTGAGGCAGTCCCACTGTGAAGCCCAGGCTGGCTTCAAACTCAGAATCCTCTTCCCTTAGCCTTCCAAGTGCTGGGATAACAGCCATATGCCCATTGTATTTGCTTGAAATTTTACTATTTAAAATTCCTACTCTACTGCATGGGTGTGGTATACCATTTCTCCATGAATAGAAGACCTGAGGGTTTCAAGGTTGTCTTATACTGGGAAAGTATGAGCTTATTCTTGCCGAGCGGAAAGAGGAAATGCCAGCTACTGTTAGAGCATTTTGACAAAGCCTGCTTGGGAGACCCATGTTGTTTGTGTATCTGTCAGGAACTTCTTGTGATGCCTGATGGAAGTGTTCATTTTTAATAGAACCTTTGACTTCTCTTTACATTGAAGAAGCATTTCAATCCCAGCCCTAATTCTAACTGATACAGAGAGAGATGACTTATTGTTAGACCTTGAAGACTGTTACGTCCCTTTTTACATGCTGATTGTGAATTATCCAGCCGTGCCAGACATGTGTAATTGGGGTAGAATTACTGATACACTCAAGAAAGCAGAACTTATAAATTTGTCTTAAGCAGCATAATGTCACGGCACACAATTTAATGTTTTCTTTTCTTACTGGGCAGCTGATCAACACACTGGTGTTAGGTTCTGAGCCATCTTTAGCCAGGACAAAATCTCCTGACCTTTCATTAGCAGCAAAAAGAAATGAATGAGACAGTCAAGTACATGGATCTAGGCTAATTCCATTTTCACTGTCTCTTACTTGTTTTTCAAATTTCCACCTTAGATAATGGGAAGGAGAAAGACGAAAGCAAGGAAGGCATGTAGAAACTTATTGCCCTTGTTTCTATGCCTCGCAAACTTGACTAGAAAAATCTATTTCAGTGTTACATGTACAGAATAACTGACTATTTTTCTTATACTTCAAAGAAAATCTCAATTTTTTGTCTAGTTGTTTTAAAGCAAAAATAAAATAATTGCTATAATTCCCACATTTTAAGAATAAAGCATTCTTATCCTAAATAAGTAAATAATTTCACTCACAAAATATTTACTCTCTTCTTTGTACAAAGCACTTCCTGGGAATGCGTGTTGAAAGCAAGAAAAATGTGACCTGTCCCTACATACAGCTTATCATTTAGCAGGGAACGTAGACACTGAGTAATAGCTGCAGCACTATAGCTTGGTAATTTATGATGCTTTATCAGGGGTGTACCATGAAGAGACTATGTGTGACTCTTACGTGCCTGGGATACAGTAAATGTCCAATAATGAAGGTTATTATTATTGCATGTATTGTTTTTTCCTCTCTCTTTATTGCTAAGCGCCAGTACTACAACTGTTCCTCCAGGGGAAATCTGTAATTAGGATAAGAAACTAAGAGAACACAGCTCTCTGATGCTGAGTTTTAGGAGGAAGGGAGAGGAAAGTAGTGGGAAGAGGGTGGAGTGAATTGGGAATCTTAACGTCTTAGGACGTGCATGTGACTAGTCCGTGACGTTTACTGGTGGGATAAAGAAAGCAAGGGTAATGAAGAGTAGTAAGGTCTGTGCCCTAGGTTCTGTGCTGGCCAGCAGGTACTCAGTAATTCTGGGAACTGATCTGAGCAGCACTAACAGGACAGGATCCTTAAACAGTTGTGCTCAGTATCCTCTAGCTTTCCCTATCAAAGCGTAACTGTGTGAAATTTTCCTGGCTTATGCTCCCATTCCAACTTTCGCCCCCATGTATTGACTATAAAATGTCAATGCTCAGTAATTCAGATACAGTAACAAATATTTCTGTATTCTCTTGGCATGTGAAATTGCTAAGATGCATCAACCTATCGAACATAGAGTTGTTCCCTGGACCCCTCCCTGTCCTCCTAGCTCTTTGGGGTGGAGCCTCACTCCTGCCCCATTAAGGCTCCTTGGTGACAGTGTTAGTTAAATCCTCACCGTGTATCAACATCTACATCTGCTGATCTGGGGCTGTTACCTTCTCCATGTGCCAAACAACTCTGATAATGACAGCATTTGCCAGCACGCTTAGGCAGTGACTCAGGAGATGGGGTGGCCAGCAAAGCAGCCTCTTTGTGGGAGTGGATGTTGAGAAGTGCTAATTCCATGGTGGTTTGGAGATATTAATATCATCCTGGCAGTAGATAAACAGGCAGCAGAGGGGCATATAATGAGAAGCAAATCAGCCACAGAATCTTTTCTCTTCCTTTCTTGACTAGCTTAGTTTTTCCTTCTTCTTTTACAAGTCTGTTCTCTTGCATGTAGATGACTAGACCCCTTAAAAGGCTAAAAACTGCAACAGATGCGATTAGTCCAGCTCCCCACCCCACCCCCAGCGTCCTTTTCTAAGGACACTAGTGTGTTAAAAGTTAACCACATTTTCAGACAATACTAAATCATAGCATATGGCACAGCAGCCTATTGCTTACTGTACCCTCTCCCTAAAGGGCAGTGAACCAGATGGCGCGAGCGAGGCCTTTGGTGTAATTATGACAGACACAAAGAAAGACATAGCCACCGTACTCCCTCTGTAATAACATGTGTCTTACTTTCCACAGTTTGCTGTAGTTAAGTTTCTAAAAATGTACTTTTGCAGTTAGATGTGTACATTCAGGTTCTCTTTCCAATACACTTTATTTGTCACCTTTGTGCCTTTTCCCTTGCTCCTTCCCTGGTTAATTGCTGCAGGCCTCATAGTGATAGCTTCTTCTCCCCAGTGAGAGCCAGTTTCCTGTTCTGGGGAAGAAGACTCCAGTGCATAGGAGAACTGCTTCGAGTCGGGTTTTATTCTGAGATCCCCTGTGGCCTTGTGGAGTATTACCCCAGACTGGTCCTCTCAGATTTTATGCTTCTTACCTGCAGAACATCACCTTCCTTCTTGTCCTTCTTCCCAGTCCATTTGTGGCTGTCCTCCAAGCCAACCTTTGGTGGCAGATCCACTGTCCAGAGTTGTAAGAAAAGAAGTACTTTGTTAGACTAAAACAACGCTTCTAACATTGCCAAAGTAAAATAAGACATTTTCTGGTTACAGTATAGGCTGAGAAGGAGATTTTGAGAAATTTAGGTCATGCTTTTATGTGTCTCATTTTTTATCTATGGGCCTGATATTTTAGAGCAGACTTTTCTTGAGGGTAGCGACTTGTTTATATCATTCTGTAAATAGCCCAGGCTAATGTGAGCTTTTTACAGATATTTTCTTCTGGTTTTTATGTGTGGATTGATATAGCATCTGACTGTACTAACCAGAAAAATGCTGAGCTAGGGAACTTTATTATTCAGCCTTTTATTTGGATTTCTGGCTTAGCAACTCACTGGTCTTGAAACCTTTAGCTTCTCCCCCCAACCCTCCTGCCAGAACATGTTAAGACCTCCAGGTGCTAACTGTTATTATTTCTGTTGACTGAGCCCCATATGTATCTCTGGTGCTCACTGACCTACCTTTTTTGTTGCAGAAACATTGCTGAGGCTCTTGTCAGCAAAGGTCTAGCCACAGTGATCAGATATCGACAGGATGATGACCAGCGGTCCTCACACTATGATGAGCTGCTTGCTGCGGAGGCCAGGTGAGTCAAATAATGACTGAAGTAAACACATTGAGACTCAACAGCCCTGTTTTTATCAGTCTCACCATTGTACCTATATCTGAGCCAAGTGGGTTGGAAAATTGTATCCTGTTAGAGCTTATATTCGTGAAAACAAGGGCACACTGAATTTGCTGTCTAAGCCTTGATTAAGTGTACTTGGCCCTGTATTTTTTTCAAATCTGCAAAAATATATCAGATATGATCTCCCTGTGTTGGTGGTCTAAAAGAACTGTAAATAGGAACACGGTGTTAGATGTTTTTTATAGCACTCCTGAGACTTGCCAGGAAGCCCTGTTTGTGTGCAGTACTTTTGCCTCTGTCTTTTACCTTCAGAGGCCTCTTCTCCCAGCCCCTCCCATTTATCACCTCTAGACCTTTTGTCATGTACAAAGGAAATGAAAACATTTATTAAGAAATGAATTTTGGTTTCAAACACTTCTGACAGCTGGCAGGAGAGCACTTGAGAAGCCCCGTGACATTTTACTTTTGTCCTTCATCCGGGTGGCTGGTTGCCCCAAGGACATGCATTCTGCTCTTGGTGTTTCTTGCCGCTGACATTCCTCAAGGCTTTTACTCCAGTAGACCTTTGTCACCCAGAGGAGGTGTTGGTAGGTGAGTGATTCTAAACTTACTGGGAAACAGCAAGAACTGAGTTAGCTCCGACTGCACTGCCTTGGATGGCTCAGCAGACTGTCTGCACTCAACCAAAAACATCTGTCCTTCGCTTCCCGGGGATGTTGTGTGCTTGCTTCACTCGGCAGTCTCTCCATGGCTTCTGGGACCCAGTTAGAACCAGAATTTTGGTCATTGTCAAGTTTTATGCTCCAGGTAGAAAAGCAGTGAGTTTGAGTATGTTGTTGTCTAATCTCAGCCTCTGTCACTGAGATCACTACTTTTACTCTTTGGCCCAGAACACTTCCCTGATGTGTGACATTTACCTCTAACACTGTCACATCTTGATGGATAGAGCATCTATGGACTGTCACTCAGAAAGTCAGCTGAGAAATCAGTCTGTTGGGCTGTTGAGGCTTTTTGAATTTTTTCTTGTGGGCTTTTCCCTAAAGGCTCTGGTTGGGATGTGATTCTTAAGTAAAAAGATTTTAGTGAAAATATCCATATCATTGATTGCTTAAGGTTTATTTGTAGCCATTGAAAGGATAATGTGTTATAAATCTATAATTGGCATTTCTTATAATCCCTCTCACTTTCCTACATTATCAGCAGTCCCAAATTGGCTCAGAGAACCCATAATGGGAAATGTAGCTTCATGTCTGCTAATACTGTGTAACCATGTAGCTTTCTAGCCCCATTAGAAAGTGGACAGTCACTAACCCATAGGTGGCATTCCCAGGAATGGCTCCTAACCAGCATATAAAACCTCCTTGAATGGCTGTGTGGAGCACAGGTCCGGCAAACAAGTACTGAGCAGTGCAGTGAGATTGTTTTCATATTTCTAGCCCTGGATTTGTGCTGCCACTAGTGAATATGTTATTCTGACAGGCAGGTAAGCATGGAAATAATTTGCAAAGCTGATCTGCAAAGTGAAGCTTGAATAAGCTCTCTTTTTATGCTGTTAGGAATAGCCATGGTATATCTTGTAAGTGTTGTTTACCAACTACACATATGGAGGAGAAATTTTTTAAGATTTAAGTTTTAAGAAGAAAACAGCCTCTGTAATGCTGATTTTGTGCTAAGGAATGTAACAAGATGTTTGCTTGTATAGCAGTGAGCTGCCTAGAGATAATTGTGTTGAGCCATTGCTTTTCAACTGATGGTGGAGAAAAAATGGGCTTCAACCCCATTGCACTGTTGCAAGATAAGAAAACAGACAAATTAGCCACTCTCCAAGCCCAGAAGCATTGCCCTAGGGATCCCACGAATCAAACAACTAGGGGAATTGGCCAACCCAGACGACAACTGAGTTTCTTGTGAAACATCACTGTCTTGTGCCCTAAGACCATGGCCCAGTACCACCTAGCAGATACTGGTCCGCTAAAGGTTAGTGAAATCCAGGAAAGACCAGAACACCTGCTGTGTAGTGATTGTGGTTTTGTAGCCATTAAAGAAAGATTTCCAGTGAAGAATGTACCTTTTTACAAAAACTTTGCAAATGATGAAGTCAGTTTCTTTTCTAGACCACCTATGTTCTTTTAGTTTGGCTTAGGCATGAAACACTCCATTCCCTTGTGACAGCCTCTTCATGTCCCCTTAGCATTCTTACCTTTGTCTTTTGAGGGCATGGCAACTCTTTACATGCCTCTTTTGCCCCTCATCCAGCCTGCCTATTGAGTATTATCTGAGTTTCGGATTCTTTTCCTCTAGGTAGATTAGCTCTGTTTTTTTCCAGATGAACTCTGTTTCGTGACTTGATGGCCGTGTCAATGAGAGTTTTCTACCTCCCAGCTTAGTGTCCTCTGCAGATCTCATTAGTGAGTTGTTTACTCCTTTTTTGGGCCATCAATAGAACCCCTCAATAAGAATGGCTTTGGTGTTGACCCCAAGTCTCTTGCTACATGGACTGTCACTTAACTGTCTTTTGTTTATTATCCTTCGGCCACTTTTTAATCTTCAGTGATTGTGTGCTGAACCAAGCCAATTTGAATTAATTTCCTAAATAAAATGTCTTGTGCTACTGTATCTAATGCTTTGGCAAAGACCAAATTAATAACATGTTCTGCATTCATATCAGTCACTTATTCTGAGACTCTTTAGGTGAGTAAAGTTAAGTTGCAAGGCCATTGTTTCCATTAGTCCCTCAGTGCTGTCAGTTCTAACAGATTTCCTTGACATTGACCTTGGTTACCTGTTTATCTCTTAGTTTATCACCAGTAACATTGCCCATGATGCAATGTTCTTCATGGACTTTGCTTTCCACTGTGCTGTTTGGCCTTTCATCCTTTTAGAGAACAATTCTAAGCTTTGGGCAAAGGGCAGCCTGTTAACTTTTCTGACTTCTTGGGTCAGTACAGCTGCCTGCCTTCGAGAGCATGAGCTTCCCCAGGGCCTCAGATGCTGCTTCCTTTGCTTCCCCTGTGAAGGGAGTAATCTGCCAACGTTTCTCATATCATCTCAGGGGAGTACAAGGAGTGTTAAGTGCTCGCTGAGAGGCCTGGTAAGACAAAGGAGGGGGAGAGTACCACGGTGCAGTTTGCCCAGTTTTCTGGCACATTCACCTGCCTGCTGGGAACGAGCTTGCCCACCTCCGCAGCTGTGTTCCGCTCACTGACTCTTCGAGGCACCTTGATTCAGGTGCCCGTCTGCTAGTGGAAACCCCTCTTTGTTTTTTTTTTTTGAGACAGGGTCTCACTTTGTGGTTCAGGCTGGCCCTGAGCTCAGCCTCAAACTCATCACAGCAATCCTCCTGCTTCTGCCTCCTGAGTGCTGGGATTACAGGCGTGAGCCACCACGCCCGGCACTGTTGTATGTGGTACTATTTGCTGCTGGGTGTGAGTCTCCACCCCCAGTATGATATGTGGTTACTGGGGAATCGAACCTGGGCCCTTGGACTTGCAAGACAGGCACCGGAACCACCGAGCTAACTCCCCAGCCCTGGAAACCCCTCTTTATGACTCAGATAGCTGGCCCATCTAGTGAAGCCACATCTTTTTGTTTGCAGGATAAATAAGCCTCTAATTCCCAGAGGTGACCTTCCTTTCTAGCTCAGTTGTCTGTCATCAGTTGCCTCCTCCCTTGTTACCTTGTGTCCCAGCAAGATAAGGCTTTGGCATTTCCATGCATATCTCAGGCCTTGTTTCTCTCACTGGCTCCAGTGAAAAGCCCCTCATTCTGTCCTAGAATCCTGAGTGCCAGTTTTTTAATACAAAGAACTTCAGTACAGCTGATCCACAGTTCTTTGTGACACTCCTAAACCTGAATCCTCCTTTTTAGACGCACTCTTAGAGCTCCCTAGAGATTGTAACACATTTCTGTATGCACCTGATGCTTAACCCCCAGACTGACACTCCAGACCCCCAGTTTTCATTTCACTTCAGTATCGACCATCCTGCGTACCATATTCTTAGTCCACGTTAGGGTTCTAAACTTAAAGCAGAGTGTTTGATTCTTTCACAGAACTTATATCCTGTTCAGGTATTCTCAATATAGATGTCTTTATTTTCTAAAGGGCTACAAAAACACAGTATGCTCTATTTCACTTATTTAGCATAATACAGCCAAGTGTAATCTTGGAGAGACCAAAATGTTTCATCATTGTTCCATACGGGCTTTTGTTGAACAAGTTATAGACAGTGAAGACAAGCTGGTAACAATTGAAATCAGGTCAAAGTATGGTTGTATGCCATTTTCCTTAGGAATGCACATACAGGAGATATCCTGAAGCCACACATTTCTTTATCTAAAATTATAGTATTTTAAGAATTTCTAGAAACTGTTAGAATCTATAGCTGTTTGCAGGAAAGCACAGGTTATGGTAATTCTGAAATTGGGGCTTCTTTCCTGTGAGGTACATTTTAAATTCTAAGATTTTCTGATTTCAAGATAGGATATATGTATTGAAAAAAGATACTGATGCCCAGCTTGACTGTGGGAAACCAGTTGTGTTGGACAATCTAGCATCTAAGCAGATTTAAATGAATTTAGATTCATTCTGGACATACATAATGAGGCTAGGGTTATCTCAGAAGAAGAGAACAGGGTGGGCTATCTTATCGTTATATGTGTATTCTATTTCTTGCCTGACACACCACAGATTCTGAAAACTATGGAGTTGTCCTCCCTCTGTGAGAGGCAAGCATGAACCTGCTGGCATCAAAGTGTTTCTCTCTCTCTCATTTTTCTGTTTGAGTAAAACCTCTTTTTTAAAAACAGAAAACTAATGCTCCTGCCTTGCTGACTTATTTACCTCCAGTCTAAACTAAGCATTAGTCTTTTGCTTTTTTTCTGTGTGATTGGCAGCACCTCTTACTGTAGACTTCTCTCTGCCTGAATCTGTAGGTAAAACTATGCAGGCATTTCCATCACAGAGTTTGATCAAAAGGCTATATGCTTATTGGTAACTCTTGCCTAAGCCAGTATCAGCAATCATTATTCAGAGGTGTACACTCGGTTGTGATGGAGTTGTGGGACCACCGGGACCTACCCGCTTCCACGCATTTATAACAGTCACTTATAAATAGATTTTGCAGTTCCACTGAAATGGTATTTTGCCATTGTATTTGAAGTACTGGGAACTGAACCAAGCGCCTTCACACTGAGTTACATGCTCACTTCTTTTTATGGTTTGTTTTTTATTTTGAGGCAGGGTCTCACTAACTTACCCAAGCTGGAATTTGTGATTCTCCCCCTGGGGTATGCAACCACAGCCAGCCACCAAAGTATTTTCAATACCGCTGAGAAGGAGTATTCTTGGTCTACTATCATTGACTTAGACAGAGTAGCTCTACTGTTTCTCATATAGAGAGATTTCATAAAATTTCAGTAATTGTGGAGAAATTGACCTAGAAAAAGAGAAGTAAAAGCCTTTAAAAAGAAACACACTTGGTGGTCCTTTATATTCCTGTTTTCAGTTGTCCTGGCACTCTGGCACCTGCTGGGAAGGGAATGTGGAGAAGGATTGCTCACCAGAACTGTCTGTTTTGGGACTAGGGATGTAGCTTGGTGGTAGCTTGTCTTGTTTGCAAAAGCCCTGGGTTTGAGCCCCAGTGTAGAAGGTTGTTGGGATTTTAGGTCTCTAAATAGAAAAAGTCAGTGTAATGGTTTTGCACAGTTCTGCTATATGTCTTGAGTAAGCAAGTTTCATTTCTTTACCAGTCCATTGAGAAAACTGGTGTGGAATTTGAGTGAGTTCTCTGCAAATGTGTTTGAAATGTTAAAGCTGATATATCCAATCACAAGGTATAGATTATATGGGCAAATCCATTCCTCAAGAAAGCAGATTGTTCCTCTGTCGGGGACAGTTGTTCAAAATTGGTTATATCTTGTATATAAAGGCTTTTCATTCATTTCTTTTTTTTTCTCTTTTTTTCTCAATTTCATGAGTGTACTGTGGATCCTAAGTATGGGGAATAGTAATGGTTAATCAAAAAAAAGGAAAAAAAGATAATAGATTCAGCTCTTTACAAAGCATGCAATCTCAGAGGGAAAGGCATTAAATAATTTTAGTATTACCTCTGGATAGTGCTCTTTGCTATTTCTTCTCTTTTCTTACCTGTTTTTTTAGCTTTTCACTTTTTCACCTTCTTTATTATTAATACTGCTTGCCTTACATCTTTTTTATTCCATCTCTCATTTCTATTAAATTTTCCCATGAGAGCATCTCTCTGAAATTCATCTTCTCTGTTCAGCCTCTGTTCTTATCTTCTCAATAGTTTAATGGTACAACTTTCAATAAACCAAGATTTCTCACTTTGAATCTAATGACCTCCCCAAGTGAAATTTCTCTCTGAATAAAACTAGAAGCTACTGAATAGTGTTAGCAACGGGACTTTTCCTTGAAGTTCTCCCTCTTTCTTTTCCTGTTTAATCGTAGATCCCCATAACTCCAGGGTACTGTAGGATTTTTAGCTCAAGCATCATAGAAAAAGCAGGAGTCAGGTGATTTATCTTCTGCCCTCTTCAGCCTTTAGCCAGCTGCACTACCCCATGCCTGTGCAGACAGAAAAGCAGCATAGAGAAAGCAGACTGGCCTTTCTCAGAAAAAAATCTTCTTGGTTTCCTTTCTTTCTTAACTCTGGAGATGTTCAGCCCTATGCATCTTGGGCTTGCAGTTCAGTGTCACAGTCAAGAGGCTGCTAATTGGATTCGGCACGTGTTAGGAGGTGGAGGCGGTGCTCACTGTTGGGGAGCAGAGGAGATCAGTTATTGCAAATGGATGTGATAACAGGAAAATGCATTATAAGAGCTGGTGTGGGGAAGTGATTTGACGACACAGCTGAATGTGGGGAAATTTAGCTTTTTCCTTTCTTCAGAAAGATGATGCACTCAACATCCAAATAGCAGTAATCAATCTGCATTTAAGGCAGCACAAATGGCCACTTCTGGAGAGCTATATAATGTCTCCATTTCCAAAGAGTTTTCTCCTTCAGGGTATTGAGAGGATCTGTTCACTTCCTCTGTCCTCTTCACTCCCCAGTTCCCTCTGACATAGACAAGCTGTGAGAACTTACCAGATGACTGTGGGGACTGGGTGCGGGTGAATCCCAGCAGCGTTGTGTGCTCCTTCGTGTACCATGCTCTTGGGGGTTCTACAGGGCATGATTAGCCAGAAATCCTGCTTGCTGATCATTTCTGCAGTCATTACAGCCTGCACTGCTTATTTCTTCAGCGTAGAATGTGCCAGACTAACCTTTCAAGATGACTTGGCTGTAGCTAGTGTTCCCCTCTCCAGTAGAGTCAGCTGGAAGTATGTGTCTGTTCGGAACAGCTTGTCCATTCTCTCTCATCTAATTGTCATCTTGGCTTAGTCTTTTGATCTTTTCACACAACCCTAAAACGTTTGATAATTTTGAATATCTAGGGAATATAATTTCATTTTTCTTTTGTGTTTTGGGGTGTTACCGAGGATTGAACTCAGGCCCTTGAGCTTGCAAGGTAGGCATGGTAGCACTTGAGCTAAATCCTGGGCCCTTGGGGAATATTAATTTTCCCATTCCCTTGGGGAATGTTAATTTTAATCCAAGATAAATCATAAGCAAATGACCTTACTTGACCTCTGACTTTATTGAATGTCTTGTAACTTGACTTCTGAACTGATTCCCAGATATCATTATCACTTTGGGAACTTGTTTTTTAGAAAGTAAATTTTCATATCCTCTCCATCCCCAACTCTTTAAGTGGTTCAGATGCACACTAAAATTTGAAGATCACTGATGTAAACAATTCCCATTCACCGTAGTGCAAATCAAATTGTGTGTCCATTTATTGCAAATTAATTTAATCTTTGCTATGATTGGAATTATAATCACGGTTGTAACTAATAGAAAACAATACATGGAATGGATAAGCTTTGAATTTCTATGGGACATTCTAGTTCTTTTTCCCCCTTGATTCCTGTCTCTCCTTCAAGGTGCTCTGAAGGCTCCTTAATTATGCCCCTTCTGAGAGTAGCCTCTGTCAGCCCTTGGCTGATTTTCTGTGAGATCATCCTGAGATGCGTGCCTGCTTCCTTTGGCTCCTGTGCATTGTCAGGTGGCTGAGTGGGTCTGAGAGCTGAACTTCTATTAGGTCTATCCCTCTCCTGCTTTTCTTATAATCCTTAGAAATCTCTTAGGAGGATGATAATTCAAATAATTAATCACTGATTCACCAATGCCCAGAGTTTTATAGCTGCTTCTGAAGGGAAAATCCACTTCATAGCTTGCTTTCACTTGCAGGATTCTTTGAGTCTTAATTTCTTGTTAACTCCCTCGTTCGTTTCTTTTTTATCTAAAGCTGCCCTGACTCCCCCTTCCTGCCTTGTGCCTAGCAGTTGAGGAGGATTGTTTCCCATTCCTCTTGCTTTTGCATTGAGTTCAGAGAGCTGTATCTCCAGAAGGAAGACAGTGAGTCTTTTCCAGTGTATCCAAGTCAAGATAGCTCACACTGGAAAGCCGTTTTCTAAGCCAAATGTCAGGGAACTATTGCTTATCACTCAATCGAAAGATCATTTTAATTTCTTATGACTGACTTTTTCATATCACAGCAACAGATATTTTGTGAACTGTGTTGGGGATAAAAATTAAATCCATAATATAGTGGTGGTTTGAATGAACAAGTATATTAATGCAAATGTAATCTCAAAAATGGAAATATATGTGTATCACTGAGATATCTAAAGAAAAGAGTACCAAAGCCCAAGAAATATCCATAGAGTCCATGAGGCAGGGCATGTTTGATTTGGTTTGCTAAGAGAAAGAGAGATGTGAAAAAATACAGCACATCTCTTGTGTCCTCTGGCAGTGATGGCAATCCTATTGTACTTGTGCTGCAGTGGGCAGTTTGTACCATTTAAAGCTCTAAAAGGCTCACCATCACTACCCTATGACATAGCATTTCCCTGTCTATGAATTTATCCTATGAAAATAATTAGCACAATACCCATCAGTTTATCTAAAAGTTATTCCCTATGATGTTATTTATAATAGTGGAAATATTGTATTCACAGAAATATAAATTTTCAGAAGCAATAGGGGATTGATTAAATTATGAAACATGGATGCATGTGATGGATTTATTGTGCTACTATTAAAAATGACATAAAGAAATTAATGACACGGGAAATGTTCATTTAGCTGTCGTTTCTGGTTTTTAAGAAAGAGCCTACAGAACTTTCTCTGCAGCTGTCCCATTTTTTAAAAGTACTAGTGGGTGGGTATGTGTGTATAAACCCTCAGTAAATATTAAGGGAGCTTTTACCTTGGAATAGCATAATGAATCATTGTTTCCTGTAATTTTTTTTCTGATGAATTTTGTGATCAGGACAGCAAAAACTATTAAAACCAATGTCACTGAGGCAGTTTTAAATAATCTCACCTTTAAGAGGCCATTAGACTGCTAATGACTGTTTCTGCCTAGCACTAATATTGCTTTGATCCTAATCTGGGACCAGTAGTATTTGCTTATCTGTTGCCTGTTGCGGTTGCAGTGTTCCCATTGTCTCTGTCATTGGGTAGGTTATTCTCTCCCATTAGCTCATACTCTCTCCTCCACTGTAGCTGCCACTGCAGACCCGTTGTCGTACCTAGCACAATAGCATGTGTCTTCATTTCTTCCTTATATTAGTTTTAGATGAGAGGATGACCCAGAGTTCTTTGTTATTTGCTTCACTGTCTCATAATACCTACTGACTCATTAGTCCACCCCGTCTCCCTCCGCAGGACTCAATTTCCTCATTTCCAATCTGTCTGTTTTCCATCTTTTCTGTCTCTCTTATCAGTAATTCTCATTTCTGTTGAAAATGCAGCTGCATAATCTTTGCACCCCCTCCTACCATTCTGCACCTGTGCCTGCTCTGTCCCTCATTTTCTGAGTGGCAGGACCCTGTTGTTTCCTCCAGGTACCCAGGAACCAGTAGAAAAGCCAAAGGAATTGTTTATTGCTGCCGTGTTTCAGTGTGATGTCTGTGTTTGGTTCACATTGAAACACTGTATTCATTAGTGTGTCCTGAAACAGTGAGCTCTGCTTTGAAAATCTAGCAGGTTATTCTTCTTCTGATTTTTAGCCTTTTCCCTATTCCGCTCTTCTCAGACATTTATCCTTTTCTGTTGGGTGGGAGTTCTGTAGTCCTGCTGTGAGTTCTGATTTAACTGTTTACAGTAGCCAGACTGCTCACACTCATTGATGACTTAGATTTTCGCCCATCTCCCTGAGCTCCAGGAGACTCGGTTGGAATGTGGCGCTTGGTTCTTGGTACCCTTTTGTGTCATTTTAAGCTCTTGGCCTAGGCTTTGCCTCGTGTGTCCTGATGCACACATGATGAAACTGCCTCATTCAGGACCCTACAGTTGCTGTGGTATTGTTCCCGTCTAACTTGAAATAGTTTCATCGTTCTTGATTGGGTTATCATTTACCAAGCATGTATTTGTTGAGCTCTGCTAGCCACACTTTAAGTGAACTAGATAGCCCTGTGTTTATATAAGGAGCATAGCTCCACACTGAATACTATACAGATACCAAGAAGAGAGCCTGCCCCCTTAAGGGCTTGTAGTCTACCTGCAGAGATAAAACTAACATATAAAGCCATTTAGGAGTATTACTCAGCCATAAAGAATGATACATTCGAGTCATTTATACTCATACGGATGTACCTTGAAGGCATATTCAGAAATAAATAGGACACAGATGTGTATATACCATATCATTTTTCTGGTATTAGAAATTGAAGGTTTAAATGATTTTTAAAATGTATGATAGGTATTGTGAAATAGGCAGAAAATGTTCAAAGGGTATGAGGGGTAGAGGTAAATAGAGAAGGGAAAGGAAAAATTTGATGGTAAAAGAAGCAAAGCATGTGTATATGGGGCAGGGGTTGTAGGGAGGCGAGGGGGTTGAGAAAAATGAGAAGATGTGTCATGTACAAGTATAAATTCTCAGTGTTGAAGGTATTCATAATGTATTTATAAAATGTACCAATAAAATCAGTTTGAGAAAACATACAAAGCCATTTGGAAGTTATATGCTGCAATTTATGATTGCATACTAAACTGATACATGCACACACAAATTCGTTTGTATAATGTTATTGCTATTTTAAAAGAATACATTGACATGCCCTAAATCCTTTCTATTAGCTCCTCTAAGAGACCCTGGCTTGAGAATTCCTGAGCACATCTTTTGACTTTGCTAAGTGGTGGCTACAGATAATGTGGAATTTTTTTTTTTTTTCATTCTTTATTATGCACTTGAAAAGGACAGATTAGATCAAGTGAAAGCCAGTCTCAGGCAGGCACACTTAACTGAACTTATAGGCGAAGACATAAAGAGAATGGCCCTTACGGGGTTTAAGGTAGCTGGCCGGAAATCACAGGAACACATAAGCTGGACACGTGGCCTAGACCGATGAAAGTCAGTCCTAAGAATGGTAGTTTTCATCTGGAGTCTTAAGTAGGAAACAAAACGACAGCATAAGTTTTTGTTCAGAGTCATGTCGCAGTGGTATATAACACTGAATCAAGCAGAAGGGTGTGGAAAATCAAAAGCATTGAGTACTTAGCTAAAGTGTTCTGAAGTATACCGGTGAGGGCCTGGGCCAAGAGGGAAAGGTTGGGCAGAGCAGGCACTGTTTGGAAGGAAGTCTCCATGTGCGGGGTAAAGCAGAGGGAGAGTTAGAGAACACACTGGTTTTCAGTTAGCAGGAAAGCAGTGTAAAGGGAAATTAGAGAGGAGGAGGTACTTTCAGGGACTCCTGACCTCTCAGCGCCAAAGCATACAGGCCTTGGTGCCCATGGCTGCCTCGCTTCTCATATGCCATTCCTACTTTCTGTTACTTTGTTGTCCTTAGATCTTTTTAAGTATGAAAAGACTTCTTTTTGTGAAATTGTTGAAAGCTCCTGCTGTCTAGGAAAAGCCACATACTGTATATACTCCAGGGTGGTTTGTCAGCATTATTTTGTCCTAGCTGAAGATCACTTACAACCTCAGGTTAAGAATCCTGATGCGGCAGGATTTGTAGATAAGGTTGGATCTTACTGTAAATCCTTTTAATTTCTTCGTAGAAGCACAAAACTACATGCTTAGAATAACAGTCTGTAGCAGTGAATTGGAAATGTGATTACCTTATGACTAGCTTGTTTCGGGACAGACTGGTAGGGGGTGTGGGTCTCTGACTTAGAGATCAGTCTTTAGGAATTTCTGCAGGAACTGGGGAGGATAAAACCAAATTGTTGCTGTGCCTGAAAGGCATGTGAGACACATAGGCAACCCCAGTGGGTGTGGTTGTTGCTAGACTCTTCCCCATTTGCCATTGCAAAGTGCTGTGGTAGAATTGATTTTCTGGTGATGGTATTGAGTCTTTTGACTTTTCTGAGCCACACTGAATCAACAGGAATTGTCTTAGGCCACATACAAATTATATAATACAGTTAATGTATATAATTAACAAAACTTCCTTTTTCGGTATTTTAAATCATCAAGTTATTTCAAGAAACAGCATGAGCCCAAGTTAAATTATTAAAGAAACTCAGGTGTGTGCATAGCTACAGTAAACACTTATCTTCACAGGTGCACATTCACGTAGTTATTGTCGATAATACCTGCATTTTACTCACTAAGTCCCTCAAATGTGAATGACATCTGATATAAATGGGTTCCAATTTAATTGACCGTGTGCAGTGAACACAAGAGGCCAAGTTAGCACTGAGCTGCAGCATCTCCTGAGCAACATTTCCTGGCCACCTCCACAGTCCGTGCGCATGCACTGCACAGCTGAATCACGGGAAATAACACTAACTCTCACAGTATGTTAACAGCTCAGGTCCATGAGCAGCATTCCTACCTGTGTAGGCCAGGTTGGGCATACATAACAGAGGGCAGTACTACTAATATGTGTGAATTTTAAGCTTTGCCTTTAGAGGAAGACTTCTCCAGTGATCTGGATGGAGGTCACTCCATAGTGTCCTCCAAGCAGCCCTGTGGGGCCTGACAGGAACCTAAAAAGCTTCCCTGTTGGCCCTTTGCATGTACATGGGCCTATACTGACACTTCCTGGCCCAGGAAAGGTTTCGTCCTTTCTTGACCGTGCTGCTCTTTGTGCTGTGGAATTGGAGTGTCTTGGAGAAGTAAGCTTCCAAGAGGCGCAGGCTGTGCTCTGGCCCTCCGCTTCTTTTCTCCCGGGTGGCCTGAGCACCAGCCTGCCTTTGTGAGGAAGCAGCTATTAAACACACAGCAGGAGAAGTTGGGAAGTCAGAAGTTTCATGCTTTGTCTGATAAAAAGGGCTGTGGTGACGCACTTGCAGCCTGCAGGGTGAGGCAGTGAAGAAGGGCGGGCAGTACAGGTTGGGATGTGGCACAGGTAATGGTGAAAGCAGACCTGATCTCCACCTCCCAGCCAGTGCCTTGGAGACTGAGTTTCCTAGTCCTTCCTTCTGGATAGCAGCTTGCGTGAAAATGCAGGTGGAGCTGCTCCAAGAAGCGGTGGAGCTGGTTTGACTCCATGTAGACAGCTCCTCGTTGGCAACCTGTCGTGTGTTCTCATGTGTGGGGCAGATGTATGCTCCCTTGCCAAGAGCAACGGCAAGGTGGCGGCCTCTGGGCTTTCGTTCCTTTCCTGTGAGTGTGTGACTGAACTTCCAACCTGAGCAGTTCCTCAGACTCTCTGCTGAGGAGCCGCCCCTGCTGTGGCATCGCGTTACCTCAGGCAGAGGTGGGACTGCTGATGATGGCTCACATGCGTCCTGTGTATGGCGTTGTGGGAACAAGGAGTGCAGTGTGGTGCACATGGAAGGGGACCTGCGTGTCATGGCTGCCGGATGCCTCCTGTGTGGCACAGTTGAATCTTGGTGATTCACAGTCTATTGTAAACTGTCAGTCTGTCTTGGTAAGAACTACTTTTCAGTGAGCCTGTGATAATTTGCCTTATAGAAACAAGGTGGTACAGCATAAATGAAATGTTTTAAAAATCTCGAGACATAATCTGTTTAAAGTCTATTGTTGTTTGAAATGTCGCACGCACACCATTATCCTCATTTTCTTGTTTGGGTTGTTACTTTCCCTTTGGTAGCATGTTTAGTCTTAGTTGTAAGTCTTGTCTCTGCTTATGGCACACAGCCGCTTTAAGGCCACAGAAAGAAAGCAGAATTTTAGTTTACCGCCTCGCTGCTTTTGCTTCAGGGACCTTGGCTTTCTAACTTACTGCTCAAACCTTGTGCTTTTCTCCTCTTGGTGTGTGAGCTGTTCCCCAGCCCCAGGAAAGGGCATGAGTTCAGCAGCGCTCTAACATGAACCTGCCTGTTCACAGGGCAGATCCATTTATTTTGGTTGTCCTTGTTGTTAGAGGATAAGGCTGTAAGCATTTCGTGCCCCAGAGGACCTGCAGCAAGCTTAGCAGGCCTCTGCGCAGAGGTGAGGTACAGTCGGGTGGCGGCAATTGTGCCCGCCCAGCCATCTGAGAGCCACCCCTCCAGTGCTAGGCTGCAGAATCAGCAGAGCCTGCTGGTGGCTGGAGGAGGTTGTAGAAATAGGGCACCTGCGAGGTGTAGGCAGGGCGCTGGCAGGGAGAGAGAGCTGGGTCACTGGCTTTTGGCCATCAGTTTTTATCAAAACCATCCAGTTCTCTTAGCCCAAATCCTAAGTGTGCAGGGGCTCACTTTGCACGTCAGACCTGGTAGTGACCATTAACAGGGACCCTGAAAGGTAAGTCATATTGAATTGTGAAGGGAAGTATTTTGATCCATTTGTAATTTCTAAAGCTGGAGCCCTTTTATTCAAATTCAGGAAAAGCCATCAGATTAAAAAATTTGTAAATACATTGTTTTGGTTAATGTAACTTTTTCTTACTAATTTTGTACTCACCCTAGTGGAAACCAGTGTTGTCCATTGTTTCAGAGTCAGAACCATTTCAGATCACTTGTGAGTGACAGATTTCCTGAGAAGGAGAAGATCTTTTTGGGTGATTAAAAACCCAAGCTTGTTAGAAATGTGGTCTTTCCAGGTTTAGTGTGCAATACCCACCCAACTGCACTTGGACTGTTCTGTCCTCGGGGAAGAAAAGTGGGCAAGTACACCAATCAAGATGAGTTAACTACATATACAAGCTTCCCACAATGAACGCACTCATATTGCAAGCATATACTGATAAAAATAAACTTTTAAAAACATGTTATGCAGATTTAATTTTCAAAGTCAAAAGTAATATACTTCAGTAGATACCATACAGAGTTAAGTAATGCTGCATTTTTTATGAATATACAAACTTTGATCAACAAAAATATTCTTAGAAAGCAAAAATAACTTCTGCACTTGAGAGGCTAAAGCAGGAGGATTTCCTCAATTTTGCAGCTAGTCTGAGCAACACAGTGAGACCTTGTTTCAAGAATCAAAACAAAGGGCTGGGGATTTAGCTCAGTTGTTCTGGCATCTGCCTGGCAAGCACAAGGTCCTGAGTTCAATCCCGAGTACCACATACCACAATGCTGGGCAAGGTTGCTCATGCCTACAATCCTAGCACTCAGGAGGCAAAGGCAGGAGGATAGCTATGAGTTTGAGGTTTGTCTGGGCTACGTAGTGAGCTCAGGGCCAGCCTGAACTACAGAGCGCGACCCTGTCTCAAAAAAGAATCAAACCAACAACAACAACAAAAAGCTTTGTCCTGAGCAGAAAACCTGTGGAGCAGGGTCCCTACTTCTGTGCTATGGAGCGAGTCCTGAGGGGGTGAAAGTGGACACATAGTGACTCCAGCGCCCTCTCTCAGCTAAAAGAGATAGTCTGCAAGTCAGGAACAACCCTAAATCTCTGTGTCTCTGTCTCTCCTCCCTACTGGACCCTGCAAGCTAGCAATACCTACAAGGTCTTCCCAGTTGTGTAGGACATAGAGATTTGCCAGGGAGCTTTCATTATTCCACGAGTGATCGATCGTACCAGTGACTCAGGCTTTTGTCCCTGAAACTGCCTCTCAAAGGATTAGGGGATAAAAGGTGAGAGGTTGGAGTCAGCCACCCTATGGTCAAATGTGTGTCAGGGTCCCAGAATCCTCCAATAAATCTCCTGTTATTACAACCACAAACCAATTGGAAATAAGGCTTAATGTTAGTTATATAGCATTTGCTAAATCTTTTTCCCAACTGTTAAATGATTTTTCTGTACAATATTGCTTCATTCAGGGCAACTTATCTTTATACCTGGAAGGAACTTATTTCCATTAGAATTGGAACACTAGCTACATATTTTGCATTTAAAATGTTTCATGTGATTAAGGGCTGAAAGAAACATTATTACTTCTGTTTCTTAGAAGTGTGCTCTACCAACTGATTCTTCTTTTGTGCCTGGAACAATGCCTTTAATTTGGAAACAAGTAAAGGAGCTCTCTGATTACCCGGCTCTCTGTTAGCCTAGACTGGCGGCCAAGTACCCCAGACATGACTCAGGAAGAGCAGCCACAATTGTCCCCTCCACCAACAGCTTCTGCCTGGACCTGAGATTTGAGCAGAGACTCAGCCCCTTTAATAACCTCTGATCTCCCCTTTTCCAGTCTCCCACCCTTTGTCATTGTGGTTTTTAATCTTAACTGTTTTTCTCTTTCCCTTTACAGAGCTATTAAGAATGGCAAAGGGTTGCACAGCAAGAAGGAAGTGCCGATCCACCGTGTGGCAGACATCTCTGGGGTGAGTTGGCCTCCCCAGCGTGTGAGCCCATCTTGGGTTTTCTATAGCTCGCTCCGTTTCAAGTGCCAAATGTGAATCTTTCCAGAGTGTCTACTTACGCATTTTTATGTTTTCTGTTTTGTGTTCTAGAAGAGTGAAATTAAATCTTACTTGTATTTCTTTACCTGAACCATCTCTAGGTTGCTTTTCCATTTTTAGCTATTGTGAGTTTAGAAAACACTTCTTCCCAGTCACATTAAAATGAAATTAACTTTTAAAACATCTCTTTAATTCTTACTATGAATAGAAAGTCATTGTAAAAGACTAGGTGTAAGTTCTAGAATCATGATTTCTTTGTGAGTTGTTTTTCTCTGTTCTATAAGTAGAAGGAGTGGAGAAATTCATGAACTTCCTTTAACATAGCTAATAGAGATATGGGTGTATAGATAGATAATAGATAAGAATCAATAATACTTTTGAGCTCCCAATAGGCAGATTTTGCCATAAGAACTTTACACTTGCATATCTAGCATCTCTTAACTGAATAGGTTGTCCTTCTATTAGTTGAGTGGATTTTCCTCACACATATTTATTGAGTGCTTACCGTATTCTAGGAACTGAAAATATTATAATATCCAAAACTGAAAACAAACCAGCATTCAAATGAGGAAGAGTGATAGTTGCACTATCAGGTAGTGACAGCTTCCTCAGAGAAAGATAATACCTGCTGGTATTTCCACTCAGGGGCCATGGAAAGCACCTGAGATGCAAGGACCACATCATTTGGGGATTTGAAAGAGGGAAGTAAATCTTAGCTTAGTCTCAGGGAACTTGCCTTGAGCACCAAGAAAAAAATACAGCAATAAACAAATGCTCCTAGACCCCAGCCTGGCCTAGAACAGAGCTGAATGAGAGTGTATTATCTTTCCATCTTGCAGCCTGGCTGCATCCCTCTGTCCTGCTCCTGTTGATTGCTTATTACAGATGTGTCTGGCCAGCTCCCCTTGTCTGGGTGTAGTGGTTCCCTGATCCCATTAAGCAATGGGACTCCGATGAGTCTTGTCTCCAGCTGATCACCACCGATTTCCAACTAAACAGTGCTACCAATGTCAATTGAATTGAACTTCCATCAAGAGGACCAGGTAGCTGTTAAGGATCTGACATCCAGTAATTTGCATTCTTTGAGGCTAGAAGCCCACAGTGAAAGGCCTTTGAGCTTCAGGTGACTGTGGTTCCTAGGAAAGGCTCTATTAAGCAGCGTGGCCATTCCCTGTGCAGTGCTGCTCAGCCTATTTTCTCTGTGGCTTCCCCTGCTGGATCGTTATTGTAGATGTATTATTAAATTCTATAGGTATGTGCTGGGATATTAGTTTCCTTAGTATTGTTCTTTTGCTGAAGATATTGGAGTAATCAAAGGGCAATTTGGGGGCTGTTAAGCAGCAGGAAAAAATATCATAAATATTTGTTTGGAAAGCCACCGTGGAAGCTCTTCTCTGTAAGGGCCATCTGCCTGTTAAAAAAGTGATATGTAACCCAAATTCTTGAACCTTTTCAGATGCCAGATTAAACTTGGGGTGCTGTATATCAATTGAAAGTTAAAATACATTAAAATAGACCTGCGTGCTCCAGAAAAGCAGCCTTAGGGAGAAGTACTGTCTTTTGTTCCATTGCATTCATATTCTTGCTCGTTTCTCACTGACCACGAGGTTACGTCCTAACGAGCTTTGTGAGGCGAATGTGCACCTGCTTCAAGCTGTCCTCTTAGAGTTGAAAGATTTTGTTTCTGTTGTTTTACTATGTTGATAGCACTAGAGGTGTATCTTAATTATTTTTCTCATTGCTGAGACAAAATACCTGACAACCAAAGTTAAAAGAGAAGGTTTATTTTAGTTCAGATTGTAGAGACTTCAGTCCATAATCTGCTGGTGCCAAGGAAGGATGACACGGCCTAGGAGCAGCAGTTCATGGTGGGCAGAAGGTAGCAAAGCAAGCAAGGAAGGAGGACAGCTCTTTCTATCTCTTATATCTTATCTGGGCTAGTTAGGGCAGATAGCACTAATGTCCTTAATCCTAGTGCCCTTAATCCTACCTTTGAACCAGGAATCAGTCACACAGCTATATCTAGCCACCTCTGAAAAAGCCCCACATATGACTGGGATGAAGCTTTGGGAGGAGATCTTGACACAGCTATAACAAGACTGAGCCCAGAGCCTTGCATATATTAGGCAAATATTCTACCACCGAGCTGCATCCCTAGCCTTTCTTTTTCTTGTTGTTGCTTTTTGTGGTATGTGTATGTGTGTTTGTTGAGTCAGGATTTCACTGAATTGCCCAGAATGGACTCAAACTTGAAATCCTCCTGCCTCAGCCTCCAGTGTGGCTGGAATTATAGACGTGCTGGTATCTACCTAAAAATCCTTATTGCTGTCTTTAAATCTTACATTACCTCCTGTCTTGATGCTTTCTTAAGCTTTTATTTTTGTTAGTAGCAATAGATCTTATGAAATTTGACTACTTTTTTTTCATAACTTACCAATTCACCCTTAAACTGTAGCTCATTTTTGTACCTATTTTTATTCCCTTTTCTGTCTAGCTATTAGAGAATTGGTTTGCTCTTAAAGTTATTTAAAAATAAATGCCAGTTAAATTTCCCTCCGTTAACACATAAATAAAAGAGGGAAGCTTGAGTAAGTGGAAGACTGAAAGTGAAAAAGCTATTCAATTTAAATAGATGTCAGATATGACCTTGTCTGCCTGAATCACAAATTATTCAGCTAAGATTGCAATTTTTTTGTGCCCTCTGTAATAGAGAAGTTTGTCTTTCCCCCCTTCTCACCTTCCTGCCTTTGCATCTCAGTGTTAAGTATAAGTGCACATCGAGTGCCCTTGTGCCATTTAAGTGAGATGTATGGGTTTCCTGCTCCCTGGAGCATGCTGGGAATTTTGCTGCCTGAGAGAACGGTAGGCATGTGAGGCCACACAGACATCCAGCTGATAGCCTGTTGGACAGTCGACACCTGGGATAATAGCAGTGCAATCTACACATAGATACTAGTTTCATAAAGGTTTCTTAGTCTTTTTTAAATCTTCAGCTATCTTCCCCTCTTCCCAGATTGATCCCGTCTTAGTTACAGGTCATGATAAATGGAAGTTGTTGTTGAGCTGACAGTGTACACATTATGCTGCCAAAATAATTTACTGTGAACTGTTATTTATGCATAATTCTTCTCCCCACACTCCTTCCCACCCCCTTGCACATCCTTGAGAAAAAAGATAAGAATAAGTACATGGCTTGTCTTCTAAACACTCAAGAAACGTGCAGTGTGAATGAGTTTAAATCGTAACTGTAAGACAAATAACCTGTTGACTTACTACTAACTGCCTGTAGCTTTAACAGTCAGTTTTATACCCTTACTTCCTATCTGTCCTCTTGTATTTTCAAAAATTCTTTCACAAGAATTTTTGGATGCTACCGTGTGGAGTCACAGCAGATGCTAAACCTCCTGCTCACAGCACATGGTGGGAATTACATAACCCAGGCACAGGAGTCAGACCTCCTGCCACATGAGACATTGACCCTGACATGATCCAACAGTTCATTTATTGACAACAATTTTTGATGTTAGGTTGGTTTTTCCATAAGATGAAAGGAATACTTGTGTACATCACCCATTATATAAACCCCTGTTTGTCTCCTAGACCAGTGAGCTTCTAACTTACTCCTAAAAATGTGGTCCCACATCATCTTTTCTCCTGTTTAGGGTAACTCCTAAGGAAGAAAAGCACAGTGGTACCTCGATTCACAAGTTTACCTCATTCCACAATTGTGAGTAAGGTGGCTACAGTCATGTGTTGTCACCCAGGTGAAGTTTGTGAATGGAAGCCAAGTTTTGCTGAATGCTTCCTTTTGCCAACCAAATTATTTGTGAACAGAAGCATTTGTGAACCAAGGTATTACCGTACTTGTGCCATATCAGTCACTAGGTTCCTAAAGAAGTGACTCATCCTTCCTTTCTCTTTTTTCCAGGTATAGGAAGTGGGATGTTACCAATGCCAGTCATAACTGTCATTTCTGTAACAGTCTTGATTTCCTTTCAGGCCTGGATGTTCCTTTGTATGTGGAGGTAACTAAAAATTTTATCTGACTGGTTCTTGATAGATCTGATTTGATTTCGAAGACAGTTCTTTGGTGACCACTTCATACATCCATGTTTTCATCATTAGTGGTTTTGTTCTCAGAGTCCATCTGAACATTCTCACTCACCAGCACCGAAGAAGTTGGAACATGTGTGTCAGTGGAATATAAGGCTATTTTTTATTAGGTTTATTATTGTTTTTTGTTGTAACCTACTCTGTAATAAATAGAATCTCCTGCAGATACAGAGCATAAAATGAGCAATAAATGGGGTTGGTGCATGGCTATTGTTCTGGTGACTCAGACAGATCGATTTGGTTCTGAAGTGAGAGAGGAGCTTCTGACCCCTTATGTGGCTGCCAGCACTGTGCATGCCCCTGGCTTCGTTTTCCTCACCCACTGTGTGGGCATAGTGTGCTGGACGAGTCAGTGTGGATTGACCTCCCCTGTCTTCTCAGCCATCTCTGTTCTTTATTCTCGAGTACATGAAGTGTTTTATGATGGTCGTTAGTAACACAAGAGGGTAGAACCTATGCCTGCGTCCTCTCTAGTCATATTTCTCTAAGTCCTAGGAATGGAATAGATGATCAGAATGAGAGTTGTCTTTCTCTAAATGTCTTTTCTCTTACATTCTGTGGTCCAAACAACTTACTTACCCCTTTGTCTATTTTTTACTCTTCTAACTGATCCTGTGCTCTCTACGACATCAAAGGCTTTGTGACTTGGTTTCTTGACCATGTTCTATACTGGTGTTTTTATGTCTTCCTCTCTCATGACTGATTATATAAGAAACATACAGACTAATTTTATCAGAGACACACTGATAAAAATATGCATGTGTCATGGCTTGGATAAAAAGATGGAGGGTCAGATTTTGGGGTTCGTTCCATCCTTCCTTCCTGCCTTCCTGCCTGCCTGCCTTCCTACCTACCTACTTATCTCAAATGAAATGAATCATGAAATGAAGACTTACAGAGTAGACCAGTACGGTTCTAACTTGCATATATAAAGTATAGAGTCCTTCTTTTCGGTAGGTGAGGAGGTAGCTGGGCAAATAGATGGAGTAGAATATTTTTCAATTACCATTTATTTTCCTTTTTTGCAGGACTAGGGATTGATCTCAGGCCCTTGAGCTTTCAAGGAAGGCATGGCACAACTGAACTAAATCCCCAGTCCTTTCAATTGCTTCGCAACACCTGAACACCACTCCTTCCTAGAGCTGCTCATGCAGTTCTCCTTTCTGTAAGAAACTTGGGGACCTTTACAGGAGTTTCGCTTAGCATCTCATAGAGTTGACCCTTGATGAAAGAAACAGAAATTTTAGTCTTTTGGACTAAAAAGAATTAAAAGAGAACAAAGGTAGTTTTCCCACTATGTTCTAAGAAGGTAAAAGCAGCAAGGTCTCCTAGGGACGCTAAGTGAATTCATTTGAGTTTCCTATATATGTCCTCTAGCTGACTTACAATACATTTTGTCCTTATTCTTATATGATTCTGCATTTCCTTTCAGCTCTCTTTCCATTCTTCCTAGTCCCTGGAATTTGACGGTACAGATGCTCCTTCTTTGAATTTCATTTTCTTTTTTTAAATAGCACTTCTTTCTTACTCTTGAACATCTCAAACCATGTCCTGATTGTCTCCTGTGTTCACTGCAATTTACATCCCTGTTCAGATGGCCGAAAGTCCAGGCCTGTGGTTCTGCTGATGGGTTCTGGAACATGGGACAGTTGCTCCGCTGGAGCCTCTCAAACCTGTAGGCACAGTGTCCACTGCTGGTTCCTGCATTTGCTGCCCTTGGCCCTGGGTTCCAAGTTGGAGTCTCCTTGGAGCACTGTTTGCCCTGCGCAGAAGCCAGGGATGTTGGGAAAGTTGACTTCTTTGGGATTTTCTCATGTCTGCTATGTTTAGGGGCTCGAGTTGCTAATGCAGAAATTGTCCTGTTATTCCCTTCTTCCATTTCTTTTCTTCTTGACTCTTCTAAGCCCTGTCTCTGTAGCAGAGTCAGATCTGTTCAGAAGACCTAAATGTGGCCAGCAACCAGTGTGTTCCCCCTCGTGGCGGAAGACAATCCTTGCCTGCTTTGCGCTCTTCCTTTGTTCCTGTCAGCCACACAAGTCCTGTGTGATCAGTTCGTAAATTCTGAAGTTTTTTTTAAATTCCTCAGAACTGAAGAAACATCTCTATCTTTTTCAAGATGGTAAATGCATTTCAGCATTTACCACAGTCAGTGGTGGTTGTGTTCTTTCTACAGATTGTTCATCCACATTCTAAGTGAGTCATACGTCTTTTTGTTCCTTGAGCATGTTAAAGGGCACTTTTTTTTTTTTGAGAGAGGGTCTCGCTATGCAGTTCTGGCTCGCTTGGAACTCAGTGACCCTCGCTGCCTCAGCCTCCCAAGTGCTAGGCTTACAGGCATAGGCCACCACACCCAGATAAAACAGTGCATTTTTGGAGCATGATTTTCTACTTTAATTTAGTTGGGGAATGTGTCAGGAAAAATCGCTCAAGAATTTTGAAGTGGGCAGGAAGATTCCTGGGTATTCTTCCACCAGAATGCGGGATGCGTCTCTGGAAACCCTTTGGTGGGGGAGATTCTGTATTGTTCTTTTGGTCTGCCTGGACTGTTCACACCTTTGCAGACTATAACTTGTGAAGGGCTTACGTGTTGTGAATGGTTCCTATAGAAACATGGTTCTTTAGAGATATAATTGATTCCTACATTCCGATACAAATGTTTTTATATAATGACGTTTTTACTCTACATTTTCTGCAGTAATGTTTTTGTAGGGTGAGAATTAGCAAGTTTACTTCACCATTCCTGGTGACCTACATGTGTCTCTTCTTCAGGCTCCTATGACTCTTTCTGCTTCCCACTCTAATAAATAGATTGAAATGAACTCTGTTGTTTTGAGACATTATCTTCCTATGTAGTCCAAGCGGTTCTTCAACTCATTATGTAGCCAATACTGTCTTTCAATGTAAGATACTGTTATTTTGGCCTCCTGGGGGCTGAGATTATAACTGTCCATCAAAATGATTTTTTTTGAGTTAGAATCTTGCTCTGTAGTTCAGGCTAGTCTTGAACTCACCAATCCTCCTGCCTCTGCCTCCCAGTGCTGGAATTACAGGCGTGAGCCACCACACCCAGCACTGTGGTACGTGGTTACTGGGGATTGAACTCTGGACCTTAGATTTGCACTTGCCAGGACAGTGCTGGAACTATTGAGCTAAAATCCCTGGCCCCAAATGAAATTTTTGACCAGTATTCTGGGGGGTTTTTTGGTAGAACAGTCATGAGTCTACCTTTTGGAAAATTATCTTTCAACCAGGGAAGAAACTGCAAGTGTGAGAAATCTGAAAACACTCGTAACAATGGCCAATAAACGACCTATGTACTTTGGTATGCCTTGCTTTATCGCCTTGCCAATACCTAGGATATGAAGGGGAATGTGGCTGTGATAATTCTTTTAAAATTAAAAAAAAAATTCAGGTAACTATGTCTCTTTCATCTCTATTCTCTGTTTCTAGGTCCGTACTTCACTTGATCTTCTCTTTTGTTCACTGACAGGCTGTAGTTGTGGGAAATTGAGCCATTGTAAGCAGATAGCCCTGAGTCTGGGCACTGAAGCCCGTGCACAGTGCCAGGGCCTTGGGTGGGTGTGTGTCCCAGCTCTGCAGATTCGCATTGCTAAGGGATGTCTGAGGAGCCACCTGGCTGGGGAAGTGGGGCCGTGTTAGAGACAGAGCTTCCTAGCTGTTGCTTCTCCTAACAGAACCGTCTTTCTCTCCCTGTGCAGTACTCACTAACCTTGACCTATCACATCTGTGGATTGTGTTACTAGTAAGTTTGGGCTGTAAGAAATCTTGCCGACTCCCTTCTCATTCCTTCCTCAGTCTTCATTTACAGACAGAGAGCCCACCAACGAGCTCCTTTGCAGCCAGGCCCTACCTTCCATTTCAGTGGACTCAGCATTAACCCTTCAGAAAATGAAGGTATTGCAGAACATCTTTTCTGAGCAAAGTATCATCTTTTTCAAAGAGAGTTGCCTCTCAGCATAAATTCTGTGGTCCCTGGTTCATGTTCTCTATCTCCATCTCGATCTCTGGGTGCCTGTGGATATTGCTCTGTGATTCTATTTCATGGGTTCAAATTGGTTAAATGAGCCTATTACAGGTTTGGCTAAATGAATGGAAGGATATTTTGAAGGCAGTTGATAACATTCCTGGTTCCTGGGTTAAGGTGTGTGATTATGTTGTTTGGTAACTGCTGAGTGATGTGATAAAACTTGAAATATTTCTGGGTAGCCATGGCTTCACTCTCCACTTCACCATCATCGCTGTGCTTGGCCCTGCATTGAACTCATCTTGTCCTCTGGCTACTGCTTATGTAAACATTTCAAAGTAAGTCATTTTACTAATACCGACATTCTGCTTACTTGTATTTTAAGCCTTTATTTAACATGCTTCCAACATATTCCCAGCAAAATATGTTGTACAAAATTGTGAACACTTGTTCCAGTGTTGGCATCTAGATACTCGTGAATTAGAGCTCAGGGTGGCTTTTGAATGCTATAGTTGTTTTGTGCTTTAGTTCTTCATAAAATGGTATTTCAGAGGAGAAACTTTAGAATTCCTAATACGATCGTAGATTTGAAAGTTATCTGCAAATAAAAGCTGTTACCAAACTTTCTAATTTGGAGGCAGACCTATGTCCTCTTAATTGTAGACTACTGCAAGTTGCCTAGACACTTCACCCACAGTAGAACCAATTTATGTTCTTTTACATCATCTTCATCTCTCCCATTATTTATTGTTTTTAGTCATCTGACGTATTGTATCATTAGTTTACACTTATAAAGTATCATTTCTTTATTTTGGAATGCTGTCCTTTCTCTGATCATGCCCTTTTTGGCATTTACATAATCATATGAGTTTGCATGTGCTGAGAAACTGATTGCCTACTTCTCAGGTTATTAAGTACATGGGCAAAGATTTTCTTTATCAGCTTCTAAACCCCCCCAAAAAAGGGACTATATCTGTGTGCCATGCCTAGTTTAGATTTGATTTACCAAGGGATAACACTTAGCAGGGGAAACTT
Source organism: Petromus typicus (assembly GCA_004026965.1). Taxonomy (NCBI): domain Eukaryota; kingdom Metazoa; phylum Chordata; class Mammalia; order Rodentia; family Petromuridae; genus Petromus; species Petromus typicus. The sequence continues at coordinate 3,130 of PVIR01018818.1, read as the reverse complement.
GTTTTTGGAACAGTACAACCCTGACTCTGAGTTCAGGGTTAACTGTGCTGCCAGGAGTCCAGCTAGTAAAGGATACATGTTTTCTAGAATATGAATGACAATATGAGTCATGACTTATAACATGAACCCTACGATTAGATCACTGATGTTTTAAGTCATGGATCCATTGCTTGGTAGTTTGTCATCTTAGGGAAAGTCATTTACTCCCTGTGTGCCTCTGTTTTCTCATCTGTAAAATGGGTATGATAACCTCCTTAAATTGTGGCTTAATTAAATGCATTAATACATGCAAAATATTCAGAACAGTTACCATCATAAGCTTGCAACAAAACATAGAACAGTGGTTCATTTTGTTGTTAATAATTATTAAATTCTTTTTTTTTTTTAGGTTTTTTTGAGACAGGGTCTCACTTTGTGGTTCAGGCTGGCCCTGAGCTCAGCCTCAAACTCACATCACAATCCTCCTGCCTCTGCCTCCCAAGTGCTAGGATTACAGGCATGAGCCACCACGCCCGGCACTGTGGTATGTGGTACTAGTTGCTGCTGGGTGTGGGTCTCCACACCCAGGATTGTTATGTGGTTACTGGGGAATCAAACCCGGGTCCTTGCGCTTGCAAGACAGGCGCTGGAACCAGTGAGCTAACTCCCCGGCCCAATTATTAAATTCTTTAGCATTCATCACATAGAGATTCCTCTGTGACTGATAGCTATCTTCATCATCTGTAGTATTTCTTTTCCAAACTTCTTACTCAATTCAGCTCCCAAATCATATGCTTCATCTCCTGGGCTCTTTATCGCTCATTTGACATTGAACATATGCTATCAATGGCTTGTTTTTCAAATGCACTTCTCATGTTGCATCAGTGAATGAATGATCAAACAATAAGCATTTATTGTGAGCTTTTTATGTGCCAGACAGTGCTGGGTATTGAAGATCTCATATTGAACATAACAGACGTAGTCTTTAAGACATACACAGTTGGTTATATAATTACAGCAGGATGCTAGTACAGAGTCCCAGAGAAGACGTACAAATGACCACAACCCTGCAAGTTGGCCTGAGTTTGGAGAATGGTGGTAGCTAAACTTTTTGCAGTGAAAGTAGAAAGAAATTTCAGATTTAGCCTGGTAGAATTGGTTCAAGAATCAATGCAGGTTTTTAAAATCTGCACCGCAAATGTCAGGCCAAAATTACTCCTGGATGGTGGTGTTCTTTTCCCCTATGGTGAACAGTAACAGGGTAGATTTGAGAGGAAAATCAGTTATTTGTGAACATGTTAAAAATTAAGGCACTCATGAGCCATTGCAGTGCCAGAAAAGTACCCTGGGCTGCATGGAAAAATTTGACAACGATGTGGGTATACAGCATCTTTAAAGAGAAGTGTCTTTAGCCTAAGCCCTTTCTTTTAACATTTAAAGATCATAGGTGAAGTCGCTGGCCAAAAAAAATCTTGAGAAGGTTAATACCTAAGCTGTCAGGGAGAAATCAGGGGATTATGATACAGACTCAGCGGATACTAGGCATGATGTCAGGTGCCTGTAATTCCAGCACTCAAGAGGCTGAGGCAGGAGTATCTTGATTTCCAGGCTGGCCTGGACTAAGTTCAGTAACTAATGAAACCTTGTTTTTAAAAAATAAAAGAACACGGGCCGGGGAGTTGGCTCGGTGGTTCCAGCGCCTGTCTCACAAGCACAGGGACCCAGGTTCGATTCCCTGGTAACCACATAGCAATGCTGGGTGTGGAGACCCACACCCAGCAGCAGCCAGTACCACATACCACAGTGCTGGGCGTGGTGGCTCACGCCTGTAGTCCTAGCACTTGGGAGGCAGAGGCAGGAGGATTGTGATGTGAGTTGGAGGCTGAGCTCAGGGCCAGCCTGAACCACAAAGCGAGACCCTGTCTCCAAAAAACCTTAAAAAAAAATTTAAATAAATAAATAAATAAAAGAACAGAGCTGTGGATATAGCTCAGTGGTTCCCATGCCTGTCTTGCAAGTGCAAGGGCCCAGGTTTGATCCCCAGTAACCACATAACAATACTGGGCGTGGAGACTCACCCCAGCAGCAATCAGTACCACATACCACAGTGCCAGGCGTGGTGGCTCACTCCTGTAGTCCTAGCACTCGGGAGGCAGAGGCAGGAGGATTGTGATGTGAGTTTGAGGCTGAGCTCAGGGCCAGCCTGAACCACAAAGCAAGACCCTGTCTCCAAAAAAACCTTAAAAAAAAATAAATAAAATTAAATAAATAAATAAATAAATAAATAAAAGAACAGAGCTGTGGATATAGCTCAGTGGTTCCCATGCCTGTCTTGCAAGTGCAAGGGCCCAGGTTTGATCCCCGGTAACCACATAACAATACTGGGCGTGGAGACTCACCCCAGCAGCAATCAGTACCACATACCACAGTGCCAGGCGTGGTGGCTCACACCTGTAATTCCAGCACTTAGGAGACTGAGGCAGGAGGATTGTTGTGATGTGAGTTTGAGGCTGAACTCAGGGCCAGCGTGAACTACAAAGCAAGTCCCAGTCTAAAAAAAAAAAAACAGTAAAAGAACAAACAACCTAAGAGGAGAAAGAGCATCACAGTACAAGTGTTTATTCTGTGCATTCAAAGTACAATGAAGATTGAGAACTGCCTGAGGACAGTGTGGTGCAGTTAGTATTGCCTTTGGAAAGTTCTGATGGGACAAAGCGAGGAGGCTGGGAAAGCTAGCTAGCCTCCCAGCTGTTTTAGCAACAGCAACTGTCATACCTCTTGAGAACATGGTTTTGAGTTGTCTTACAATAGTAAGTATATAAATGTTGTAGTGATGGTGTCCACATAGCTTTGAAAGTACGAGAAAAATCTTAAGTGCATCCCTAATTCCCCACACACCGACAGAGGAAGAAATGACTGTGATCTTTAATTAACCAAGTTTCTTTCTCTCTTTATGGAGGAGGGGCAGGTGGGCATTCTTTGACACAGGGTCTTGCTGTGCATTCTATGCTGGCCTCAAATTCAGTCCTCCTGCCCCAGCCTCGCATGTGTCAAGGTTATGGGTTTTGAGTGACCATGCTAGGTTTATACTTCCTTTATCTGGACTCAAGTAGTTTGTCTCAACTCTCTGCCATTGTTCATGTACTCAGTG
>PVIR01018817.1:0-32867 GCA_004026965.1 Petromus typicus | reverse complement strand
CTGTTAAATATTTTCCATTTCACAATATATCAACTATATATACTAGAATTCATTTACATCTTCCTTTTCTTATAACCAGAGAAAAGATATGATATTTACACATCTGTGACCTATTTATTTCACTTATGAGTGAAGGTGCATCCATTTGAATATGAATGACTCAATGTTATCATTTTTAATGGTAGAATAATACTACATTTTATGAAAGAATCACATCTTTATCCAGTCTCCTGCTTATGGACACTTTGGTTGTTTCCAAGATTTAGCTATCACAAACTGAGCTGCTATAAATGTGGGAGCACATATGTTGCTGTGATATGAATCTTTTTATTATTTTGTGTATATACCTAGCAGAGCAATGTTGGGTCAAATGGGAGCTCCAATCTTAGCTTTTTGAGGAATCTCCACAGAGGTTGTATGAGTCTACATTCCCATCAACAGTGGAGAAGGGTTACTTTTTATCTTGCCAACATTTAGCCTTGCCAACATTTGTTGTTAGCTAATTCTGAGATAGCAGTCATTCTTTGTGGAGTTAGGTGAAATCTCAGTGTTGTCTTAATCTGCATCTCTCAAATGACCATTAATGATGAGCATTTCTTCATATATGTCTTAGCTGCTCTTTCTTTTTCCTCTGAAAATTATCTGTTCATTTCACATACACATTTTTTTAAAATTATCTTTATTGGTACATTAAATATACACATCATGTGCACTCCATAATGGGGATTTTTACCAGTATAAGACACAACTTAATTCGAGATCACATACACATTTTTGAATTGAGTCTTTAAATTTGGGTGGGGTGATTTTTTAAGCTCTTTATATATTCTAGATAGTAACTCTTTGTATGAGAAAGTGCTGGTAAAGATTCTTTCCCATATTGTTGGTTGCCTTTTCATTCAGTTTGTGGTTTCCTATGCTGTGCAGAAGCTTTTTAATAGAATGAGATCCCATTTGTTGATTTCTTTTGCCAGTTCTCATGCCAGTCCCTTTTACAATAACACCTCCAAAAATGAAATATCTGGGAATCACTCTAACAAAGAAAGTGAAAGACCTCTATTCTGAAAACTATAGCACTCTAAAAGAGGAGATAGAAGAAGATCTCAAAAAAAATTGAAATCATACCTTGCTCCTGGGTAGGAAGAACCAATATCAAAATGCCTATCCTTCCACAACTACTATATAGATTCAATGCAATCCAAATTGAAATCCCAACAGCATATTTCACAGATCCAGAGAAAAGAAATCCAAAAATTTATCTGCAACTATGAAAAACCTAGAATAGTGGAAGCAATTCTAAGCAACAAGGATATGGTTTGGAGTATTATGATCCTCAACCTGAACCTGTACTACAAACCCACTGTGATAAAAACTGCATGGTACTGGCAAAGTAACAGACCTGAGGCTCAGTGGAGTAGTTTAGAAGATCCAGGAACAACTCTAGGTACACTGAATCACCTCATCTTTGACAAAGGAGCCAAAAATCCTCTATGGGGGAAAGATAATCTCTTTAACAAATGGTGCTGGGAAAACTGGGCTTTAACCTGCTAAAGACTAAAGCTAAACCTATCTCTTTCACCATGTACCAAGCTGAAATCAAAGTGGATTAGAGACCTAAATATAAAAGCAGACACACTAAACCTTCTTCAAAACAGGTTAGGTAAAACTTTTGAAGATGTTGGCTTAGGGAAAAACTTCACAAACAAACATGTTACTTTTTTTTTTTTTAAAGAAATATTGTGACTTGCAAAGCTTGTATATGTGTGAATTAGGCTAACTCATTAGGGATACATCTCATAGTATTTCACACAGATAAAATGTAGAACAGGAAGAAATCTTTGGATTTCAAATTTTATATGCTGTGGCAGGTAACACTTATACTTTCTTATGTGGAGATGGAACTTATACCATCAACGTTTTCTCAATAAAAAACATTTATTCATATAAAGTTATATGAATGTAGGATGATTTGTAATACTGAACTAATATTTTAAATGCTTATTTCATTGATATTTGCTTCCTTTGTAAAATTAGAATGGAAATAATAAGATAGAAAGATAAACCCAGGAGGACAAATATTCTCATCTTAGTAACTAAACATTCTAAGGAAGTACAACATAGGACAATGAAAGGTTCCTTTTCAAATGCCACATATAGTAAACTAAAGAAGAACTATATAGTGACCTTATCATGAGTGTTTTATTTTATTCTCACTTAATTTAAGAAATGTTAGAAGAAATACACATACATAGAATATATAAATATTCTACAGCTGTCTTGTAGAAAAAGTTACTCTATCGATAAAAGTTTTATTATAAACCAGATCACAGTATTTTATAACCATTTCCTTAAATACAAATAAAAAACCACAACCACTATTTTCTTTGCCATTCCATTATTCCCCCCACTTCAGACAAATTATTTCATAACATTTTAAATCTTCCAATTATGTATCAACAAATTTTTCATTACTTCCCAATTACAAGCATGTCTTCCTAAATTTCTACTCATACCTGATTCCATGAAGTATTTTTTATAATTGTGGTAGGAAATTTTAAGGAATGCTTGCAAGGAGACAAGGTAATCCTCGTGGTACAAAACTCTAGATGGCAACACACCTTTTACCACACCTGATGTGATAAAGTGCAGAGGGAAGGGGGCTGCAGAGGTTCATTCTCAGTTCCTGTCAAGGGAAATTTTTGTTTGGATACATGCGCATTACACATCACTAAGGAATCATGGGTCTCTTAGTGAGCACATGATGTAAGTTTGTGCTTTGTCAGTATTATAATTTCAGGTTCCCATGCTTTTCTTATTTTACAGATCTGAAGATTTAAAAAATATTTTCTCCAAACAAATATCCTAGAGTAGCTTTGTATCTTTCCATATAACTACACATACCCACATATTATATACTGACAAAATGAACATAGTTTTATGTAAAGATATCTGTAGTACATTTATGTTTATATACCATACATAGTTTATATACTTTACATGTGTGTAGTTTGCATATGTATTTTAATGTATTTATTTATATGTAAAATATGTATATATCTTATAAACCTTTACATTTATAGGAACTGTATTAAAGCAATATGACTTTGGGTGCTTTGTTTTGCTTGATTAATAATCTGTTACACAAATGCTCACTATTAAAAATACAACCTGTTATCTGTACAGGATTTGCAAGAACATACCTTCTTCTGAACTAGAGAGATACAATCCGGGATCTTCACATAAAAGTATCTTTTGTCATTACACTAATCTAGCTATCTACTTCTCTACGGAGGCAATTTTATATAATGTATTACCTTTGGTGCTGGCCTCATCAAAGTCTTTACCAAGGGAGATTTATTTTTTTCATATCCTAACAGAGAATGTTTTCCTTGCTTTTGTTCTAGACTTATAGTTGCACCCAAGGTCAACTCAAAGTATCAGGAGGTTTGACTGTGACAAGACTTGGTGATGACAAGGGCAAATTAATGCCAGATAAGTGGCCTGGTTATTGATTTTTATCATGGACTCTTGGTGAAATGAAGTCATTATTTAATTGGACTTTTAGTAATACTAATAAGTGATTCCCAGAATAGATTGGCTTTAGTTTTGATATTGGCAATTCCATCATCACTTGCAAACTTAATCAGGCAGTGAAAAGAAAAATTAGAGAAATGGCAGAATCATAAAGGACACATGAAGAAATCTCATGTGCAAAATTTCTTTCTCTTCAAAGAACATGAAAAATCTGTCTCTGAACCCATCATTTCTCAGGTTTACCCGGTTAATACACAGAAATAGGGCTACTTGATAATTCAACAGAATTCTCATGAAGATTATCAGATCTGATTTTTTGGAAAGGGAACTATTAGCAAAGTTAACCTTAGTTTGAGAGCATTGAATTCAGATTTTGGAATAAAGAAATAGAGCTCAATTACGTTTCATCCGTATCCATAGTTTGCAGATGCTCAGTCTGAAAGCTAATAGTGAAGTTTTACACGGACACTATCAGAAAGAATCTGCATCTGTATCAGCTGCTGTTGCTTATGCCAATGGACATGTTAGGATCTGACTCTTTCTTGCGTAGCCATTTCTAAGATAATATCAGGAAACGTCAATTTGTGGGAATTCTTATACTTTTCAGAATAATCCTTCTTCACTGGGCTTGGTTTCTTCCTCGCTTTCTGGAATGCTGTGCCCTAGGAAGCCACTGTCGAAAAGAAAAAGAAAAACGAGAACTGCACTCGGGCAGAACCTTCTTTCTCCTCATTGCTCTGGAGAAGATTCTTTTTTTCTTTTCTAATAATAGGAAAAAATGTCAATTCAGGAAAATTCATATTTTTTCAGCATATCTTATTTTCATCTTTATTCAGTTCTATATAAAAATAAATATATTTCCTATATTGAAATTACTGGTTCATATTTAGTTTATCTCGAAATCATTCTCTCTGTCTTTTCTGTGACTTGGTGCTATAAAATTTTAATTGAATACAGATTTCTAAAATAATTCCTATTTCTGGAACTGGTAGCACATGCTTGTAATCTCAGGACCTGGAAGGCTGTGGCAAGAGAACACCATGAGTTCCAGGCCAGCCTGGGCTATATTATCAGTTCAGGACCAGCCTGAACCACATAGCACAACCTTGTCTCAAAAAGCCAAAAAAAAAAAAAGTGCTTTTCTTAATTTTAGGTAATAAAAATTCTTTAGTTATATGGGGAAAAACTGTACTAGTTGCAATATTTTAAAAGAATACACTGGGTATAGAGTATTTATTTTATTCTAAATTTTAAGTAATTTCAAAGTAAACCACCTTATGTTGCTCTCCAGGTATAAAATGTTATGTTATTTTTTAAAGTTTTAGTTAGAAAGCTATAGTAACCTAGTGTAGCCAAAACAAAGTACATAGAGTTGCAAGTTTTTAAAAATGTAGACTCTTTATTGAAGAATACTTATCGGAGATAATGATTTTTCAAGTTAATATGACCAAATTATAATTTTTTCACAAGGATAATTCTGAAATCACTTCAGTTTGCCCACTTAAAGATTAAAATGTTCTACTTAAGTACATGAACTTAGTCTAACCTCGAGGTAACTCTTTTTATTCTTGGTGAAATTCATTCCTATGCAGTAACCTCTTGCCCTGAAACAAAATTGCATGAACTGGAATGTTAGAACTCAGAAATTATAACATTCACCTTATAGGTTTAATTTCCATTGGTTGGCTTAATATATTAGTAGACCTTTATAAAGTTTGACATTGTTGATTGTTTATTACTATAGAGCACATTTTTGTTTTCACCCTGGTAATTCAGTTGCCATTTCTTATCCCCAAAATGAGTTGGTTCATTGCCAATTCTAAAATATGAATGTTTGTTTTATCTTATTTTGTTATTTATCTCTGGGGAGGTAGAAATCAGTATGGTCCTTCCAGCTCCAAACCAGAGATCCAGAGGCAATAAATGAAAATACCATAGCCATGACTGAAGGCCTCAGCTTTCAAAGGCTGAATTTGGTGATATTTACCACTGGTCTTTAAGTTTAAAGAAGAGGGTATAGTTGTATTTCATTTTCCTAATCTGTGCTTTACTTAGGTGTAGTTTTAGTAAATGCACAATGGTGTGTTATTTGCACACCATTTTCTTTATCCATTCATCCATTGATGGGCATTCATGGTGATTGAATATCTTAGTTTTTATAAATGGTGCCACAACAAATATGGACATCAAGTATGTCTTTGGTGTGCCCATTTCACTTTCTTTGGATATGTGTCTAGGAGTTGAACCATCCAGCTATTCTTAAGGACTTGGATCAAATTCATTTTTGATGGTCTTTATTATGATTGGTGAGTTATTCATTAATATGAATCTTTTTAATAAGTCTAGTAAGCAAAACAAATGTGATCCTATATCCTTGAGTTTGGCAGATGGTATTAGAAACTTATCACATCACAGAAACATATATTTGCAATTCTACTCAAACAGTTATACTATAATAATAATTGATGTTTTTATTAAAATATCCTCCTCTTATTTCATGAGGTCTAGCAGTCTGCTGAAGCCTCCTGTAGTCATAGGGCTTTTACCACAGATGGCTGAATCCAGAGTGTGTGATGCTTGTCTTAAGGGCATGTGATCACAGATGGGTTTAGCACTACCCAAATTCTGATGATCCAGATAAAATAAAAGGGGCAGAAAGTTACTATAATGAGTCTATTGTTGCTTTTGCTGTCTTCTGTTTGAGCTGCAGCCCCACTGCCACCTCTCAGAGACTGCCAGTTATGGGCTGAAACTCCAATGAACTCCTAGCTAAAGACACATCTCCTCCTTTAACTTTGGGTAGTTTGCCTCAGCAACAAGAAAAAGTCTTTTATGAAAATATCTCCATGATATTGTCCATGAATTTCACGCAATTTATCTTGACTGTAGCTCCTGGAGATAAAAACTAGATGTTTTCCTTATGATTTAAAATCCAAGTATCAGAGAACAGCAGAACTTAGTTGAAAATTGCTCCCTTGAAAAACTAGTGCATAGATAGTGTAATCATTCCTAGAAATGATGAGTGAAAAGGAAAATAACTATGAATGTGTTTTGTCATGCTGAGCTATCCTAAGAAAAAGTAGATTTTGTTCAGAAGAAAATTAAGGGATGATTTTACTTTTGTAAGTCCCAAGCTATTAATTATAATCAATACATTGGAATTGTCACTTATAATTTCCTGGATCTGGTCTTATTTGAAATTTGACATATTTCTGAAATTACTCTGGAGATATATGATTGAATGAGGTTTCTCCTAAAAGTATGATTTATCTTTTAGATATTTGGAGTAGTTTAATGCTGTTATGTAATTAAAATCTTAAGGTGTCTTAGTTACTTTCAAGTCACTAGGACAAAATACTCAACACCCACAATTTAAAGGAGGAAAAGTCTACTAGAGATCACAGTTCATAGAAGTTTCAGCCCATAATCGGCTGATTCCAAGCCAGGGCTGCATGGTAGAAGAGCTTGGAGGCAGCAGGAAGCAGAGACAGCTATCAAAGGAGGAGAGAGAGCCCCTAATTACCCATGTCATCCAACAAGGCTTCATCTCTCAAATCACATTTATCTACAAATTTAGGCACATAGACCCATGCGATTATTTTTCTCAGTGGTTAATACTTTCCTGTCTCCACTCACCTCTATTAAAAAAAAATAGTAGTCAGGAAAAAAAGATCAAAATGGTCTCTTTTTTATGTAAGACCATGCAGCTCACAGTAAGAAGCCAGCAATAATAATGCTTCACGATTTTGTGGGGTATATGACACATAGACCAAGCAAACAATGTAAAATACTTAAAGAACATTTAGACACTGGGCATGATTTGGAAGCACACCTTTCCTCTTGAGATTTTTTTCTTCTTATATTTTTTGGGGGGAGAATTTACAAGTCTGTCATTTTACACAAAAGCAATCACCTGTATGGGGTGGGAGGTGAAGGATTCATAAAATAAAAGAGAGAAATCTGAGTTTTGATTCTGCATTTGGCAATTTAATTTTTTAATGAAATTATCTCTTTCTCTGTGAGCGAATTTCTTCTCCAGAAAAAATCAAGGGAACGTCTTAGAGGTATGGTATTCAAACTGTGATCAATAGACTCTCAGATTTAGAAGAAAAAACAAGATTGAGTAGGCTAATGAGGGATGTTCCAGATCCCCGACTTCCATCTACACCCAAACACTTCTATTTTTTTCTCACTTATAAAATTTTGTTTTTCAGTAAAATCTTTTAACATGTGGTTTTGATGAAATGAGCAGAGGGACAATGAGCAAGTTGTTGGCTCTGAAACGCTACAGGGACATCATTCAAAGCCAAATTTTTACTCTTCGCTGCAAGACAAGGCAACTGTATACTTGCTGCTTCCCCAGGGATAGTTTATCTGTTAAATCAATTGAGTTCCTCTCTGTGGTTAGATTATTAGAATGAATTGAGCTTTGTTCCAAGCATTTTGCCCCACTGACTAAGCAACTACTTTAGGAAATTTGTCATGATTCAAAATTGAATTTGTTGAGGAAATTTAAGCGTGCTCTGCGATTGAAACCTAGAGCACGGAGGCTGTGGTATAAGGCCTCTTCAAGCCTAAAACAAAGAGGACCTTGGCCTCCGTTTCCGGCCATTATCACATTAAATTAAGGAAACATGTAGTAGTATGCTTATGTTTATGTCTGCGTGTATACATGCATGTGTGTCCACATGCCTGTGTGTACTCATATACACATCAAGTTCTCAGGGATTTAGAGAAAGAAAGAAGCAATAGATTAGCAAGTAGAAAAGTGGGGAAAGTCAAAAAACTTCACGTGAGCTTCAAGTATTTCTGCATTTGGTTCATATAGAGCAATGTTCAGTAAATATTGGTCATCAGCAAGTGACTGAAAGGAGAGAGTGAGGGTTCTGGTATATACCAATGAGTGAAGTGAAATGTAAAAGAATATCACAAGAAGCAAAATTTAGATACAGTGCGATGATGAGCATGTTCGTTCCTTGTTTGCCTTTCTGTGTGTAATTTTGTGCTGGACTTCAGCACATGTCTTGAAAACATAGATTTCAGCTGTGACCAGATGACTTTTTTTTTTGTTTTTTTTTTTTGTTACTGGGAATCAAACACAGGCCCTGGGCTTACAAGATAGGAGCAGTACCACTTGAGCTAAATCCCTGGTCAGATGACTTGTTCTAATCAGTGACAGAGAGTGAGTGACTGCAAATCTGAAACAACAGCCACGAGTTCTGTAAAGTATGCCGATTTCTAACACAAGTCTTCTTGAAATGCTATGATAAAAGAGTAGTTGTTTTCTTTGCTATTAAAAAAAAAAAAGCCTGTTGATCCAAAAGTATTCTTCTGTGATGAGTTTTCATGGCCAGTGTTCATTCAGCCCAAACTCCATAGTCCCTACCTTTGTCATAATGCCCACTTGCAATGGAAGGAAAATTAATCACTTAAATATGTTTTACCAAAATAGGAAACTAGAGCTTGGAATGCTTTTACTGTTCACATAAAGTAAGATTCTGCTTGGCTTAGATAACTCTTTTTTTTAAAGAAATTACTGTAATACCACAAAGCGTAGTGCCATTTTATGCACCATAGGTGGCTTGATTTTTTTAAAAAAATAATACAATGAATCAGTGCTTTCTTTTATTGAAATAAATGATATGATATTATGTGTGTGGAGTTGTGAAGAGATGTGCCCAAGCACTCTATTGCACAGCAGTTCCCTCATACAGATGCAATGGATATAAATCATTTCAACAGTATAGATGGCAAGAAAATATAGGCAGCTAATTAAAAAATAACAAGTTCTGAGTACTCTTTGTTTTGATACAATTTACCTAATTATGAGTTATACGGTTTAATTTTTATTAATAGCCACATTTAACAATTTTTATTAATGGCCACATTTAACAACATACTTGCCAGAGTTGTCTTAACTTGACATTGACTTTTGTGAGCCTGTAGTAGAAAATGGCATTTGCCACTAATAAAACAGATGTGAACCCATCCCCTACTAGAAAAAGAAAAGCTGTTGCCCCACCACGTCCTCTTCACTTTGCTTGGTGACGTAGCTGAACTGTTGTAGAGATCATCTTCTGCACTGATTCTGATTCCATAATCAGCACACCATGAACAGATAAGAATTTTTTGTCATAAGTTAATGAAGTTTTGGGCAAATCTGTCAGTCATTACCATGGTATAATCCTTGCTAACCTGAGTACAAACTCAAAATATACAACTTGGAAGAATTTCCAAATTTTCAAGTAATCCTTTAGTTGACAAAAATATATCTCTACATTCATGTTCCATGATGGTTGAAAAAAATATATATATAGTTTACTCTAAATCAAGCTGAATGATATAAGCATTACTTTGCAAATCTTTTTTATGCACTTAAATTCTACTTTGTTAACAATATTCATGATACAGAACGCTGTTATCAACTATGGTTGACATGTACAGAAGATGTTGAATCTACTCCTCTATCTCACTGGAAGTTCTTATGCTCTGTGTCTCACTGACTCCACTCCCAAAACTCTTAATAATCACCTTTCTCTGATTCTGTGAGATTTTAGATCCCATGTGTGTAAGTAAAATCATATGATATATGTGTGTCTCTGCCTGGCAAATTTCTTCTAACATAACGTCTTCCAGATTCATCTGAACTGTTGCAAATGGCAGAATTTCCTTCATCTATGCATCTACATTATGTTAATTCTATATGTTGGCTAATATCAATAATACCACCGTGGGCATGGATTGCAGTTTTCCCTTACAGGATTCTTTTTTTATCACATTCAGTTCCTTGATAGTGGTATCACATTAAAAATTTTTGTACATAGCTGAACAGAGTACCTATCTTAAATATGGGGAGAATAACAGAACTCAAATATTATTAGATTATTAAGAGAAAAGAAAACTTATTTTACTCTCAAAGTTTTTATCAACCTAACTTTTTACTCTTTTGGAAATTTGTCCAAAGTTTCTGTTTACTTCACAAAACTGAGAAGTCCGCACATATGCATCACAATTAGGGAACTTTTGCAATGAGCTGAAGTGGACATTTGGCACTTTCCTGTCTGTGCTTTTCTCTGTGTGTCCCACACCTTTTGGGAATATGCAGCTATATATGCCATCTTATATACACCATCAATGTAACATCTACCAAGCCCCAAACTAAACACCTGACAATGAAGAGTTCCCCAAAGTTAGGCATCCTAGTCACATAGTTTACTGTGTTCCCAGTTCCAGGAAAATAATGCACATTCAACTATTTTTCCTAAATACCTTACTGAAAACACTGTTCCAAAGTCACTCTTGTTCTTATACATGTGTTGTTTCATTGACTGTTCTCTGTCACATTGAAGCAACTAGTTAGTATGTGTGGATTAGCAGAAAGGAGGCTATTATCGCCACCGTTTCTCTGTGTGAAGCCATGGCGATGCTTGGTACTCACAGCAGGGATGTAATAAATACTTATCTTTATGTGAAAACCTTCCATAAGTTTTGCATATAGCAGGGAGGTGTTTCTCCATGAACATGTTTTATTTAGAGTTGGACAATTATGTTGGAATTTAGAAATAACACTGTGTTTCTCCAAAAATAAGACCTACCTGGAAAATAATTGGCCTTGAAAATTAGAAATCAAAATGTCAGCCCCAGGCAGCCTGTCCTTACCAGACCTGCCTTACAGAGTAGCCACAGAGCAAGAGGATAGTAATGAGAGAGGACAGCTGGGGAAAGGTACTGATGTTAGAATATCACCCTAAAGCACCTACAAAATAGGTCAGGTTTCTAGAAACGTAAAAGCTACACCAATTCAGCTATTATAATAAAGATAATCACTTTTGCATTTACATAGCACTTTGCAGCAAAATGAATTTCAAAGCAATTTGCAAAACTGTTTTACAGAGTATCACTCTGCTCAGTCCCAGAGAGTGTCTTCCAAGTGGTGCTCTGCAGCTGTTCACACACACGGAGACACCACCGAACTGGCTCAAGTACCTGCCCAGGGACACAGGGCAGGACTCACTGGGGATCTTGTACAGTTCTCTTAGGAAGATGCTTTACTTCTTCGGGCATTCCCATCCCTCAAGTGAATGCCACTGCAGAGAATAAGGGCTTTTGAATCCCTTAAACAGGCATAATACCCAGCACATAAAGGAGAAAGAGGCAGAGTAATTGATTCTGTACACCCCAAGTCAATGCAGTTCAATTCCGCAAACATTTATTGATCACCTCAGGCAAATTCCATAAACCGTGGAAGCCTCAGTTTCCTTACTTGAAAAGTTCTTTCCTCACAGGTTAATGGAAGGATTTGACAAGGAATAAGTGTAAATTGCTTGGCAGGGAATGTGTTCTGTTCACATTTCCTGTGATTACCTTTGTCACTCTCCATTTCTTACATATCATTATGCATGAATGAACTAAGATAATTATGATTCCTTTTTAAATTTTCTTAACTTTTAATTTTTTTGTTTTGTGATTGTAAACATATTCAGTTTTTTTTTTTCATAAAGGAAAGGACAGTTGTTCAAAATCAACCTTATCACATTATGTTTTCCCTAAAGTCCTCTATGAATGTGAGCCTTATTGACATTGTATGCAGGATTAGTTAAAATGTAATAAAGAGGAATTATTACTATATTGACAGAGATTTAGATAAATGTCATAGTTGGTGCTTTAAATTGTTCATTTGATAGCACAATGAAAAGAACCTAACAGAAATGAAAGCAGGACCAAAATATATTGGTACATTGCATTCATAAGTAGAATGCTCTATACATAAATGAAAAGAAAAAGATCATTTCATTAAAATATATATTTCAGCAAGTCAGAGGGAATGAACCATCAAAGAGGGAGAACCTATGCCAGGTAGAGTTAAGCAAGTAAAGATTTTATTCAAGGGCATTGTGTGAGAAGGAGACCATTGCTACAGAGGACAGAAATTGAACTAAGCCCTGATGAGACACAAGGTATGCAAGTTGTCAAGCACTAGAGTGAACTATTGTAAAAGTGCTTGAGGAGGTTAGAGAGAGGTTGGTCAATGTGATTAAGCCATTTATGTTTGCTAATTGAAGTTAGGCTTTTGGAAGTTAGTCTCTTACCCTCCCACAGAGACAGGAAGGTAGGGACCCCATCTTTCTTAGTTATCGCTTTCAAATGGGTGGCTCCCAGGTCCTTGGGAAAGATATAACTGGACTGTAAAACTTGGCAAGATCCTAGGAGAAGACTTACATTGAAAAAGATCTGTCTTAGTTTACTATGTGTTACTGTGCTAGCATATTTGATGAGGGGGAATGTACAAAGACGTTTTTTGGATTCATGCTTCAGATGGAGCCAGCATCTGGACCTCCTTCCGGGGGGGGGGGGTCCCGCATGGAGGAAAGTGAAAGGAAGTCAGGTATATGTAGAGACACAGACCTAGGGGAGGTGCCAGGCTTTGTAACAACCCACTCCTGTGCCAGCCAATCCCTTTGAGAGCGGTACCCCGTGGTCTATTCATCTCCATTAAAGGGACCAACAGTTCAGTGCCTTTGAGCTTCCCCATGAATTTCAACAGGGAGAAACCACATTCAAACCCCAGCAGGGACAGAGCAAGAATTTCCAGTTAAAATTTTCCTAAATAAAGGATCGAAGGAAAGAAAGATTGGGATAATAGTCAGAAAGAAACCTGAAACTTAGTTGAGCAGAGTGGAATGTGAAAGGCATCTTGGTGGCTGTCCTCTTACGACCTCGGTCATTTCATTTCTCCAGAATTCTCCTAACACCATGAAGGGAACCAAAGCATGTTAGCAAAAGAATGTTCAGTTTTTTTCTCTACTAACTGTGTTTTCAGGGTAAAGAATACAAAAAAGTAAGGAAACAAATTTTATGTATATGGGGGGGTGGTAGGGTGGGTGGGGCTATGGGAAAAAATGAGAATTAAGTTGTGTCTTATACTGGTACAAATCCCCATTATGGAGTGAAATCATGATGTGTATATTTAATGTATCAATAAAGATTTAAAAAAAAAGAATACAACAAACAAGTCTTGGCAGCAGTAACTATAATCATCACAATATTCACAGAGATTTATCTCAATTTATTCTAGATATTAAACTACCTTTTCTCTGCCAGAGTATTTCATTAAAAATTAACGTACAGTGTATTAGACAGATACACATATAATGGTGGTTGAAAATCAAGGAGAATTATAGCATAAAATGATTAAGAACCCCACATTCGACTGATGATTCTTACAAGTTCCAGTTTTCTATGTATAATTAGAAAGGGAAAGTTTGGTCCTAAAATTTTATCCGAAGATGTTTATCTGAAACTAATGAGAGCCCTGAAAGGGGCACACAGATCTCAAAAACACTTTATAGAGTTTGATTCTAAGTTATGTCAATTGAGGCTGAACTGACACTACTGAAGCCTGGAAAAGGGAAAGGCCAATTATAAAGTACTTTAATTTCTTCTAAGTAGTTTCACAAAGCACTAATGAAAAATCATTTTCAATGGACATTTGGTAAGATCCTGCAAAGGTTTCAGATACAGATAAACAAAATCAACAGTAACGGAGTCCTCTTGAAAGAGGCAAAAATTGACCAAAGAAAGAGTGAATAATTCACATCCAGCTGTGAATGGAAATAGGCTGAAGCTGCAGTTAACAAAAGCACATGCTCCTCTTTTGGTGTTAGCGGCTGTGGTCAATTACCAACCACAGCTAGAAGAGCAGTGTGTGCTTTCTCCACTGCTGGCAATGTCGGTCAATAAAGTATAATTGGAACTTGCCAAGATGGTAGCATGTCAAAGGTGTACTTAAGCTGAAACTTAGACACCAAGTTGTTTTGTAAAAATTGAGCATGTAGTCTATTTATAAGCTTAAAAACATTTTTAATAATCTGAACATTGTCACTTTGCCATGTGAATGACTTACAAGGCTGGCACCTGGCTACTGCCATCCGTAGAGTTTAATCAAGATAGAGAAAGATGCATCGTCATCATGAGAAAACTGCACTTACTAAGCTATTAGTGGATGGGCTGAGTGAGCTACCCTGGATCTTTATCAGGAGATGAGACAAAAGATGAAAATACCATTTCAGTTTATGTCCTTAGAAGATACACAAGGGAAAATTGACTGTATTTTGTCAATAAGCAATTTTTTTAATATGCTGCCTGTTAGGCATTTAACCTACCATTGTCATTAATTAATTTCAATTTTTGCGCCACTTGGGGAAATTTGCCTAGCTTACTTCCATCTTTCTTGACAGTCATAGAAAAATGTTCCAGAGAGAATGGAAGTGAGCTGCACTGTCCATTCCACTGTGTGGAGATAGGAAGAGTGTGGAATACATGTAAAGTGGTTAGTTCTAAAGATCGCCAATGTTTAGGTCATCATAACTAATCTATGTTGAGTCTCCAAATCCAGAGCCTCAAGAGAATCACTGCTGCCTTTTCTCTGGCAGTCTTAATTTTTTTCTTTTGGAAAGAATGTTTAATCTGAGCTGTATCCTGCTCTGAGAACCAATTGCTTTCCCCTGAGAAACCAATAGCTTCCCCTCAGTAGATATTTAATTCAAAGA
This sequence comes from Petromus typicus, assembly GCA_004026965.1. Lineage (NCBI taxonomy): Eukaryota > Metazoa > Chordata > Mammalia > Rodentia > Petromuridae > Petromus > Petromus typicus. Next base: position 17,784 of record PVIR01018817.1, on the reverse strand, counting down.
CTGGGAAACAGGGGAAGAGGACGCAGCCAGAATGCTTGTGGCAAACTCCAGTCCCCTGTGAGTCCCACAGCAAAAGGACTAATAAACAACAAAATTGGAACCTTAAGAAAAAGGCTGAGCCCAGACTCAACTCTTGCTACTCTGCGCAGCAGCAACAGAAGGCAGAGGCCCCACATTCCAGCCTTGCCACACCTTGATTCAGTACCAAGCCTTCATAACCAAAATCCTAACACGCATAAGGCAGGACAGATATCCCTAATAATCCCTATAGTTGAAGATCCCATAGGGCAAGGCAGATGCCCGCCAATAATCCTAGTGTAATAATCCTAGTAGTTGATCCCACAGGGCAGGGCAGACATCCTTAAGTTAAAGCAAGAAAATTGTAAGTCCAAGCAAGTTGTCTACAGTTCTGGACAAAAGACTACAATTCATTCCTCACAGTATAAAGTCAAGGGTAGAAACTGATCAATAGGCCGAGTTGTTAAGTAGAATAAATAAAGTAATTCCTAGGGATACTTCCTTCTGTGACTTAATATTTCATTGGCAAAATGGCAAGTATCATTCCAGCATTGAGTGATCTCAGTTTTTCTATTTGTCACTAGGATGATGAACTGGGCCCTGGTCTATGGTGAATGCTGCTTTGGAGAAGAAATTGTTATTTATAACACAAATAAATTTGACACATAGTAATATAGAGAAAGCCTCCAAAAACTTTTTTGTGCATTTTTCTGTTACCTGCATCTCAATTTATTTTAGATAAGTAAAGAAAAATATTCACATGAGATACTAGGAAAGTAACATCACTGACAGACTTAGTGGACGATATGTAACAGATTCTGGCTGTAGAGCCCTGCCAGGCATCAGCCCACGCCCGATCCTTTACCCACCTGCATGTCTGAGAAAGGAAGGGAAGGAAGGGCTGCATAAGCATATTGATAAACAGCACTTGGACTATATAGAAGCATGTAGATATATTCAGTTGAACATAATGTCTTTCTATATCAAAGAACACGAACTTTATGGTAATCAAATGAATGGTTTTTAATGCGTCTTTTAAAATTACTCATTGCACTTCCTCTTCTGGGATTTATTATTAAAGGCTCAAAGCCAAGTTTTAAATGAAAACTCACTGGGTAATGCTTGAGTTGTTACACGGCTGCCACAATGTAAAATGCCACAAAAGTTCACAGTCAGGCATAAGATTTGATGTAAAGTGTGGAGATCTAGTGCTTTTGACATCTAGACTTCTCTTGTCTGCTTGACTGAAGTTCCAGACTAACTCCTTGTTCAAGTCTTTAATCACCTCCCTGCTTTGGAAGGTACAGTAGAGAGTCACTCTATACTGGATTTAAGTGAAGTTGGGACCATGTGTGTACTGCAGCATGTGGAGAGAAATCTCATCTGGACATGTGACCTCTTTCCATGCTGTGCAACAAAGTGATCAGTGACATGACCCAAGCAAGTCAATGGGCTTCCTAGGACTTATTTCCTCACTTCTGATGTCCTTGCCTCTGCACCTCCTACAGCAAACTTGTGTTCTACAGCTACCAAAATGAGCCCTGGGAGATTAAATTGGTTTGTTATTTATTCTCTCCTGCTTATCTAGCTCATCTGTATTTGTCTGTTCTAATGTCATTTTCTCAAAGAAAACTATGCATCCTTTCAAAACAAGTCATGTTCTGAGGGCATGATTTATTTCCAACCATCTAAATTAGATCAGTTATTTTATTCAATAATCTTTAATACTCCCAGTTTTAAAAATCAGACTTGTGCTGAGCACTTCAATTTAGACATGCAAATGATATTAAAACTCCTCCTTTCCTCAGGGTAAAAAGTTATTAACCACCCACTTGCTTATTGGCTCTAGTTAATAGCTACAATAAATGAACATGGCAGATAGCAACAAATTTTAGGTTTGTATCATCTTTAAAAAGACAAAGCTGGAACACTAAGCCAGAATTCCCATTCAACTAACCCATGTCACTCACGTGTTGCTCAAAAGCAATGCTCTCCATTTCTCTGAGTGTGTTCTAGGGGTCTTGACAATGAATGCTATCCTAGTCTTCATGTCTCACTAGCTTCACAGCTTGAGAGTAGATGTTTACCCCTATGTTGGTGTCTAGAGATGAATGACTAACTGAGAAGTTTGAAGCTTTAAATGAGATTATATATACTACAGGGTTTGGGAAGCTGAAAAGTACTCTTTAAAATAGAATTGCAGTTATCATTTGTGTCTGCAATTGACAGTTTTACTGTTATGATAGGAAATGTTCACTCCCATGTCTTCCAATTTTCAAAGAACGAGTAAACAAAACACTTCCCTTGAACCACTTTGAATCTTTGTTCCATCTTTAGTTACTGTATACGTCTCTATGCAACTTAAAGTTTTAAAGGATAATCTTCAAATGTTCACTAAAATGTCTCTGAAATGACCTAATTCCTAGATCCAGTCACCTCCATTCAGAATCTGTCATTTGACATAAGGGAACAAATGATTCTTGAAGTTCTTGGTTTCTTAGATTCTAAAACCATAAACTTCACTTGTTCATTTGTTGACTCCTTTATTCACTTATTCAAACTGTGTGATTCATCCAGGGACATTATTTCCCTCTTTCCATGGGAAGGAATTGGTTTGCATTGCAGGGTGAACACAGCAGGAGGAACCTGCGGTTTCAGGGAAAGTGTATTCCATAGAAGACAGTCAACAAACACATAGAGATTAAAAGAAATATCTAGAATTGTGTCTCTCATGCTACCCACCTTCAGTTCTTGTGAATTTTTTAAAAAATAAAGGTAACCATACCCAATGTGACATTAAACCTTTATAATGTGTCCACATGCTTATGTTCACTGATAATCAGGCCCCCTGAGCCCACTGGGAGTTGCAGTTCTGCTTTCACCAGGGCCCTACTTTTGATACATGATGTGAGTAATTTATGTACATAAGATACTTTTATGTTCAAAAGAGCATTTCTTTTCTGTGTACATGCATATGATGTATATTTTTGATGAACATATTCACATCATATAGTCTCAAAATTACTTTTTAAAAAGGCAAATTTATTTATAACATGATTCCCCCAAATAAAGCCTTTACTTTTATTTTACTGAGTTACTTTGTCTTTGCTCATGTACATTTCAATGCATACATTTTTCTACTTCTGATAAATTATCACAACACCCAATTCCTCAATTCTCATTTCCTGCCTTATAACAAGAATGGCCTTCCCTGACAGCACACTTTCATAGCTCAGGTCCACACGAACACAGCCACCCCTCCACCCTGGACACTCTGACCTCTCCCATCACAGCCACAGCAGTGAAAGGCTGTGTCTGCAGGGCAAGACCCAAAGCCACTCACTGGTGAGATCATCCACACAGGTCTCGCTGTATCCTCTCTAACATAATTGTGAAGATTTATGTATGTCCTACACTTTGCTGAGGGATTACCTGAAATGTTTATCATATATTCAGAGAACTGCAAAGGATATATTTAGTCCCCTATTATAAATGTTGATAGTTAAAATATACAATATTACTCCTCTACTCATGTTCAAAGAAATAAAAATATCTCAGTAATATGCAACCCATTAGTATTCATTTAAGAAGATATAGACAATTATTTCTTTAATATTTGTTTTCCTTTCTTCTAAATATATATTTGTATTTTAACTCTCCTATAAAACTTAAGGTTAGTATAGTATATTCTTGTGCCTTGAAACTTTATCTCTCTTCCCTTTGTTTAATCTCTCTGTATATTTATTTACATATACATATCATTCTTTATATAATTATTTACAAATATATATTTTATATAAACAAATTTATTTATAAGTATGTATACCTGAATTGGTTCATAAATGTGTGGATAAATATTACTTACGGAGAAAGTATGAAGCATGTTAGGTTCTCTTCATGCTTACTGAGTGTGTGTTGAGAAACATCATTCAAATAAATGTCTACTGTGTGATAAAAGTCACTAAATTCTTTGAACATCTCCCAAGCTCAAGCTCCAAGCCGAAAAGTGCATAGTAGCTCTCTTCAAAACTGAATTTTACTAACCTTAGAGCTGACAGTTTGATTAAGTTCTTCCTCAATTTTGTGGCTAGTAGAAAAATAAAATCTTTCTTCTCTGAAAAAGGTCTTGAGCATTAGAATCATTTGCTCCTGTATAGAGAATAATATTATGAATAATTCTATGTATGTAGATAATGGCATTTTGAACTTAGCATTCCATCCCAATTTCTGGTCTTCTTGTATATTTACAGTCTTTTATTATGCATCATATTACATTTAGGGTAGATGAGAAAAATGTCTTTTTAAAAAGTGATTTGTGAGAAGTTGACAGTGAAATAGATGGCTTTGGCAGTAGGCTCAGTCTTAAATCCTTTTTAGGGAAGGATTCACATCAAAGTTGAAAATGGGGAAATAGATTCACTTAAAGCTCTCTCTGTTCATATACTTCTCTGCAAGGTCTCATGCATCCTAATTGAGGTCGTAGCCCAAAAGAACAGGCAAGTGAGAACTATATTGTCATATGTAAACACTGAACAGTACTCTCAGATTTATGATCTGTAAGTAGAAGACGGACATAGGACTTCAGTGCTGTGCAGAGTCATGCTTGTTTAGTGGAGGGGGTGGAGAACAAAGCACCCATTATTCTGGTACCAGACAGTGTGATGGGAAAGGTTAGTTTCTGCACCCATCACACATCTCTCTGACCAAAAGCTTAAAAGTCTAGTTACCATGGCTATTGGAATTGTTACATATTTTGATAGAAAGTTTCAAGAGCAATAATGCTGTATAAATTACAGTCATCTTAATGTACTTTCTGTACAAAGTACAGAGCACAGTAAACAGTATTTGAATCATTTAAAATATCTCCAGAACCTGTAAAAACAGATTAAAGTTCAAGGTCAAATAATCTGTTTATTAACTGTGTACATATAGGAAATTGAATAATATTTGGTACTAAAACAAATGAGGCATCAGGTCATGAAAATACACTACAGAGACTCAGATGTGGATTGCTAAATGAAAGAAGCCACAAAGCCAACCTGGAAAAGCTAAATAGTATATGATTCCAATGATATAACTTTCTAAGAGGGACAAAATTACAGATGATAAAAGATTGAGGCCTGTCAGGGGCTATGTACAGGAGAAGGAGGCATGGGAAATCTTTGTACTAGCTACTATTCCTATGAGCCTGAAGTTGCTTTAAAAAGCAAAGTCTCTTTTTAAAAAGCACTGTAATATCTTTAAAAATGATCCAGGCCAAAATGATTGTTTTAAGAGAAAATATATTTACCATTATTTAAATATATGTTGACATAGTTGTCTTTATTTAGTCTGGGAGAAAAAAAAGTTTGAAAGTAAGTGCCAGTAGAAAGATTGAGAGGAAATCTTAAAGCTTCCTTCAAGTGGGATTATAAAATTTTATTTAATTGTTCTTCAATGTAATAAGAATAGGTAATATTTTCTACTTTAGAGAGAGATTAATGTCTGACTGAATGTAATGAAAATGTTGGCCAAATAGTATTGGAAAACCCAGTTTTTACCTGTATATAAGCATATCCCTATGAATACAGTAGTATTTTTCTGTCACTGAATTAACTCAAATTTCAGAAGTTTAATTTGATGTCCTAAAATACTTTGTAAAGATAATAATTTAATAACCAAATGACTCCCATGTGATTGAAGAGATACCTCTTCAAGTAGTGACACTTCCGTGGCAGTATTCAATGAGTCACTCAACTAGGCTCTTAGATTTTTATATCATATAAACTATATGATTTTGTGTTTAACTGCAACAAGTTCCTTGGGGATATAGGCATATCCCTAAATATATATATTTCTTTTTAGTGATCTATGGGACCTAAAACAATGTTGGAAATGTCCTTACAAGTTGGTAAAGCTATGCTTAATATTTTCAGTTAAGCTTTTGCCTAAAACTTAAATCAGTGTTTTTTCAATGAGTTTGTTTGTGATACATGGTGATTATATTTAGAATGGACATTTGATACACATACATGTCACATCTCGATCATTTTTACCTCCTCTCAGTGTACGCTCCTCTTACCCTTTTCCAGATTCATTCCCAAATCTGCAAGGTCAGCCTTCCTGTTCCTTTAACGTGGTTCTTTTCTGTTGCTTTTCTAGTTCTATAGTTTGAATCTCTTATATAAAGGAATCATGTGACAGTTAACATTTGTAGCTTAATTATTTTACTTAGTGTTATGGTCTCAAGTTTTATTCATTTTCCTTCAAATGACTCAAATTTATTCTCTATGGCTGAAGAGCCTTCTATGAACACTGAGTACACTTTATCACTATAATTTGATCACTTAGGCTCTTTTAAAAAGATGTCTCTTTTAAAAAGAGAAATATTTCTGGGTCAAATGGAATTCCTATTTTTGGTTTTTAGAGACACATTCATACTGATTTTCACAAAGTTGTATTAGTTTACATTCCCACCAGGAATATAGCAGGTGTCCTTTACCCTCACTTCCTTGCCAGTATTTTTTTTTTCATTTTTTGAAGCTATGATGATGGACAAGTATGATAGTGTTCTTTTGATTTGCATTTCTCTAATCACAAAAGATGCCAAGCATTTTTCCTGTATTTATTGGCCATTTATATTTCTTCTTCTGAGATGTTGCTGGTAAAAGTGTTCCTCCCTTTGTAGATTGCCCCTTCATTTGGTTAGTTGTTTCCTTTGCAATGCAGAAGCTTCTAATTTAATTTTAACCCATTTGTTGTTCTTGATACTTGTTTTGTGCAAATGGAACTGTATTCAAGAAGACTTTCCCTACACTTTCAAGAGATTTACCAAATTTTTCCAGAATATTCTGGTTTTATGGATACACACACACACACGCACATATATACACACATATATCTTTAATTCATATTGATTTGATTTTAGTATAGGGTAAGAAGTATGGACAAATATTCATTCTTCTGTGTGTGGACAACCAGTTTTACCAGCACCATTTGTTAAACAAGCTACTTTTTTCCAGCATGTAGTATTGGTCCTTTGTCAAAAATGAGCTGACTGAAGTCCAATACTTAATGCTCCCTGTCCTACTCTTATTGACCAAGATGGCTATTCTAGATTTCTTCTGATTCTATATACATTTTAGAATTTTTATCTTTAGAATTTTTATTTTTTGCTAGTCCTGTGGGAAGTAAAACTGATGATATTTTGATGAGGACTACATTAAATCTACATATCATTTCTGATAATAGAGTAATTTTGACATTACTAACTGCTCCTACCCAGGAATAGGGGATATTGTTGTGTTTTCTGATATCCTCTTCAATATCTTTTTTCCAAAGCAATATAATTTTCATTACGGAGGTATTTTACTTTCTTGTTTAGGTTACTTCTTAAATATTTAGGTTTTTTTGAAGCTACTGTGAGTGAGATTGTTTTCTTGATTTCTTTCTCAGTGAGATCATTCTTGGTGTATAGAATGCTATTGGTTTTTATATATTTATTTTGGTCTTTTTCTCTTGTTTTCTTTTGTGGTACCAGGAATCAAACTCAGGACCCTCCACTTGCCAGGTGGGCACCATGCCTCCGAGCTGCCTCCCTTGCCCGTTGCATTTGTCTTGTACCCTGCTGCTTTGATGAACTTGCTTATTAGTTCTAAGAGTATTCTGGGGGAGCTTTTTTATGTCTTCTTTGTAAAAAATCATGTTATCCGCAAATGAAAATAGTTTGAATTCTTCTTTTTCTTATTTGAATCCCCTTCATTTCTTTCTATTGCTTAATTGCTCTGGCTAAAATTTTGTGTACTACCTAGAACAGAAGTGATGAGTTTGGATATTTTTGTTTTATTTGTGAGTTAAGTGAGTATGCCTTCAGTTTTTCTTCACTTAGTATGATGGTTTCAGTAAGTTTGCCATAAATGGCTTTTATCAGTTTAAAGTAAGGTCTTTATATGCTACGTTTTATCACCTTTTTATCATGGAAGGATATTAAGATTTGTCACAGGCTTTTTTGGTTCCTATTGAGAAGATGATGATGTGATTTTTGATGATGATGTGATGTTTGTACTATACTTACTGATTTGTGTATGTTGAACCATCCTTGCATCCCTGGGAGGAGACTAACTTGGTCATGAAATACTGTATGACTTTTGATTATTTGTTGTATTCTTTTGGCAAGTATGTTGTTGACAATTTTCTAAATACTTTATTAAGTAAATTATTCTGTAGACAGATGGTCTTTCTTTCTTCCTTCCTTCCTTTCTTTCTTTCTTTCTTTCTTCCTTTCTTTCTTGCTTGCTTGCTTTTTTTCTGTGTCATTGTGTGGTTTGGTTATCATGGTAATACTTGCTTAAAGAAAAGAATTTGCCTGTGTTCCTTCCTTTTCAATTTCATAAAAGAGTTGGAGGAGTACTGGCATAAATTATTCCCTGATGTTCTTATAAAACTCAGCAGGGAATCCATCAAATCCGGGGCTTTTCTTAGTTGGAAGGGATTTTATTACTCAATTTCATTGACTTTTATTAGTCTGTTCAGTATTTTTTATATCTTGTGGATTCAGTTTTGGTAATTCAGATGTGTCTAGGAATTAACATCTCTAATAGATTCTTCAGTTTATTAGAATATATGTTTTGCAGTAGTTTCTTATAATCTCTATTCAATGATATCTGTTGATTTTAACATTTTTACTCTTAACTACATTAATGTGGGTATTTTCCTCTTTTAATAGTTTGGCTATGAGTTTGTGTTGCTTTTTTTTTTTTTTAGCAGACAGGTTCTCACTTTGTAGTTCAGGATGGCCCTGAGCTCAGCCTTAAACTCACAGCAGTCCTCCTGCCTCTGCCTTCCAAGTGCTAGGATTATAGGCGTGAGCCACGACACCCAGCACTGTGGTATATAGTGCTAATTGCTGGTGGGTGTGAGTCTCTATGCCCGGCCTTGTTGTATGTGGTTACCGGGGATTGAACCTGGACCCTTACACTTGAAAGACAGGTACTGGAACCACTGATCTAAATCCCCAACCCCTGTGTTGTTTATTTTTATAAAGAATAAACTCTTTGATTCACTATTCTTCGTATTATCTCTTGCTCAATTTCATTAATTTCCACTTGTGGTGACTTTAGAGACTTTATAGAGTTCTGTTCAAGGTAGGCATTATTAGTGGCTGTTTGGAAATTTGCATTTTAAGTTGAAACGACAAAGTCAAGATGAATTTTTTCATAGGAAAACAGTTATCATGGGTCACTATGTTTTCTTCAAAAGGGGTCAGTGGCTACAGAGAAGATGAAGTGCAACATCATATACTTCATAATTTCCAAATGTTGAAGTTTTTAAAGGTTTATGAACTAATTCTGTCTCCAGTTCCATGACATGATATTTATTGGTATGCTCTCCTGACACTTGATGATGCATTTTTGTTTAGCGTATGTAGAAAAATACAAGAACACAAGAATCATGGAATTGAGAGGTGAGCCTAGGGGAAAACTGTAGGAATGTGGGCAAAAAGGCTGGGAAATACCTCACCACTTTTTATATATTTCAACATTTTAAAAGTAATATAAGTCTATCTCACTTTTTTCTATATTCAATATTATATAACTAATATATCAAATTAGTTTATCCTTCAAAATAAGATGCTTGTAAGAATGAATTATTCTGGGCCGGGGAGTTAGCTCAGTGGTTCCGGCGCCTGTCTTGCAAGCGCAAGGGCTCGGGTTCCATTCCCCGGTAACCACATAACAATACTGAGTGTGGAGACCCACGCCCAGCAGCAACCAGTACCACATACCACAGTGCCGGGCGTGGTGGCTCACGCCTGTCATCCCAGCACTTGGGAGGCAGAGGCAGGAGGATTGCTGTGATGTGAGTTGGAGGCTGAGCTCAGGGCCAGCCTGAACCACAAAGCGAGACCCTGTGTCAAAAAACCTAAAAAAAAAAAAAAAAAAAGAATGAATTATTCCAATGACTTTGTGTTATTTGCTATTTTGACAGAAGAAAAATAGAAATATAACCTTTGCGTCTCCGTTATACAAATGCCTCCTAGACTCCCTTGTGTGAAGTTTTATTTTTCCTGGTGTCTTCTCTTCTTCATTCATCCCCAGAGCTGGTGAAATCTCTAAAATTATGCAGCCTCTGATGTTCACTGAGCCTGCACAGACTCACCACATATTTACCATTTGTTTAGGACGAATGTAGTAGAAATAATGTTCATTGGTGAAAACTCTCAGGATGAGAATTTCTCCATTTTCTCCATTTGAGATGTGATCCCTGTTCTCCTGGAGTTTACAGCAGCAGGAAATTCTTAGGCTGTGTTTCGCACTGGTCTGTTATTCATAAAATTAGATTCTTCAATAGCTGTTTCTCAGACAGTCAAATAAACATCAGGCAGTTCTCACCAGTCCCTCAGCTGTGAATTTTTCCTCCTTGGAAAGTTTGAAATCCAACCTTCATTTTCATGACAGTGTCTCGCATAGTGCCAACTCTGGTTATGCTCACTACGCACTCTGTATGGACTTTAGGATGAATTCAGTTTAAGAAGTGAAGGAGAGCCCTTTTCTTGGTATGAATTTTTCCCCTCTCAGCCACTACCACTTTAGCTCTTTTTGTCATCTACTCTTATTATTTTTGAACAGTACACACACCACTGGCCTGTCCAATAGTATCTCTTCCCAAATAGATTCCCTCACACCATGGAAATTTCAAGCAATATTCCTCTTCTAGGAAGAGCAGTCCATGACTTAATTGTGAGCTAGTTTGTTAGGGGATGATTTAATTGGTCTTGTGCAATCTCCATGACATTTATATTTCTAATGTATTTTCTCCTTCTTTGAGGACACATAAGGGTAGTTTGCAATGCAAGGTGAAAAATGTATATTTTCCATGCAATGGATGCTATAGGCCCTGGGGATTCCCAGGGGAACTGGAAAGGCTAATGTGAATCCATATGTGTGAAACCACTCTAGAGTGCCCCAACTCTAGATCAGTGCAGTTGGCAGGAAGACTTAATGCTCATGGAGAATTGGCAATGGATGAGAGACAGGCAGAGAGAGAGAAAGAGAGAGGGAGGGAGGGAGAGAGAGAGCACAAATTTGTACCGATTTTTGTTGTATACCAGAAATGATCAAACACACACAGCAGTGTTTTTCTATTTCCTATTTATCGTATCTTACCATGTGCCAGTTTCTTATACTACACATTTAAAGTTGAACATCTTCTGATAAATTTATTTGAATTTACTTTCTTGAAATTGTCCTGCCCACTTACTTATTTCCAAGCCAATGTGTGCGTTGCAGAGCAGACACAAGTGTGTGAGTCTCACCTAACAGAGGCTTGAATTCACAGCTTAGAGTAAAGTGGATTCTCACTTCAGTGACTCATATTTAAGCCACTGCTAACATGTTTTTTTCTAGATGAAGTAATATTTAAGCTATAATTTCTAACTGAGGAAGACAGCTTTTTCCTGATGAGACATGGAGGGATCTTGTTATATATATTCTATGCTCACATTTTAAAATGTACAGTTGAATCAAGTCTGGAATGTCAACCAGACTGCCCAAATCAAAAGCAGTCTCACCAAGACCTCATAATGATACAATAAGCTAAAATTAAAATGATGTTTTGCTCTATTGAGTAAACACAGTAGAAAGCCCTCTGAAATAGCTAGTGGAAAGAGCTATTTCACTCTAATGGATGAAAAATATTCTTGTGTGCCTTTATGTGTGTATGGGTGCATGTGTGTATAATTTATTTAAGTGCTATTTGGGACTATTCCAATTTATGGAGTGAATAATAACTCACATTTCCTCACAGCCCTTTCACTTCTGTTTTAAGGAATAAAATCAAATACAGAAACTAGATCTAGGTACCATTGAATTTGTCTAATAATGTTAAAAGCATTAACATAGCACCAGCAGGAACAGACTAGAATGTAACTAAACATATTTCCCATGTCCTGGTTTTGTTTTTGAGTGTTGTCTTGCATCAATATCACCTAAGCTTGACTTTGGAAATTCTGCAGGTATGTCTCATAGGTATGCAAATTATATTGATTCCTTTTCTGTTACACCCAGAAAGTCTAGTCTTCAAGACTTGCTAATGTTTCATGAGCCGAATACTTTCAGAACTAATTTCTACTTAATAAAATTAAAATTTTTTTAAAAATAGGCTGAATTTTTTTAACCACAGTGGCACTCTAAGCATTTGTCAGCCTTGTTGGAAACGTTTTTGCTTTAGGATCTGATTTGCAATTCATAATTGTTTCCTGCCTTATCCTCATTCTCTTTCAATGTACAAGCTAAAGAGAAGATAATTTTAGAGCATGCACTTTAAATCTGTTTTCAAACTGAGTGGGAGAAGCCAAAGCTTTTCTGTGTGTATTCGTGGAGATCCATCTCCACCAAACCATCATTAGCTGCAGTGGAAAAAATAGGTCAGTGCTCGAGAAGGAAAATATTAAGATATCATTCAGGTCATGCATAGTGAACTGATTTTGGTATCATGTAATTCAGAGTTAATACAGTTTATTTTCTGTTATAACTATATAGCTAGTAGTGCCTTTAGATATCGATAAAGAATTATGTGGCTTGCTAAAAAATTCATTTCAGAATCTAAATCAGGGCTTTGACCAAGTGCCGACAACATCCTCTTCCACTGCGTGACACCTCAAGCCCTGGAATTTCCTTACCTCTCAAATATGATAGGAGGAGTTCATGTAATAAAGGTTCATCTGTCTCTCTTTATAAACAAATTTAGTGCGATACCAATTACATAGAATTAAGTTAATCCACTAAAAGCAAAGATGTCAGTATTAGAGTATATTTACAATATTGACTACCGTAACTCTTCCCATAATATAATTTTACACATTTTCATCACAAAAGATAAACATATTTATCATCAGTCACTCTCCAGACCCTTCTACTTTTCTCCTTCTTTTGCTCCAGCCCTCAACAACCATACCTATTTTCTGTCTTTAAGGATTTGGCTATTCTGGACATTTTGTATGACTAGAATAATAAAATATGTAACCTTTTGTCACTGGCTATTGCCATTCAGCCTAATGTTTTAAAAGTTCATCCATAACAGCATATATCAACATTCAGTTCCTTTCAAGTCTCTCATAGTGTGTATATAACATGTTTTGTTTGTGCATCAATCTGCTGATGGACATTTAGGTTGTTACCAGTTCAGGGCTATTAGTGAATGACTGACTCGGTTATAAACATTGATTTATAATTATTTTGTGCAGGATGTTTTCATTTCTTTGGAGTAGAATATCTAGTTATGTGATAGTTCTGTTTAACCTTCCAATGAACCACCAAACTGTTTCAAAAAATCACTACCCTCTTCTACATTCCGTTTGCAGTATTTAAGTTTCCAACTCCCCCCACATCCATATCTACACTTATTACTATCTTTGTTTACATTAAAGTCATCCCAGTGCTAAGAAATAGTATCACATTTTGATTTGTATTTCTCTAATAACTAATGATATTGAACATCTTTTCCTGAATTTGTTAACCATTTGCAAATCATCTTTGAAGAATTATTTATTTATGCCCTTTGCCTACATTTTATTGTGTTATTATTATTTTTTTTTGTGGTAGTGGTGATGGTTAGATGATAGGGATTCTGTACATAATCTGGACACTAGACCCTTGTCATACATCAGATTTGTCAATGTTTCCTTCTGTACACTGTCTGTTTACTCCTTTAATTACTTTTGAGATACAATTTTACATAATATTTGTGTGAAGTTCATTTATTTTTACTTTTATTACCCGATGTAAGAATCCATTATAAAACCTGTCATTAAGACTTACTCTGCATGCTTTTTATTTTTCAAAATTTTAAAAATCTTTTTGTTCTGTTTTAATCAGAGATACATCTGAGTTAGTTTTTGTACAGCCTATGAAGTAAGGTTCACATTCATTGTGCTCCTTGTGAATATAAAGCTTTCCCAATATGATTCACTGATGAAATTCTTCACTGTGCATTCACTGGTCTATGTACTTAGTTAAAAATTGGGGAGGAGGAGTTAGCTCAGTGGTTCCAGCGTCTAAGTGCAAGGACCCGGATTCAATCCCAGGTAACCACATACAATGCTGGGTATGGAGACTCACGCCCACCAGAGATCAGCACCACATACTACAGTGCAGGGTGTGTGTGTTGGCTCCTGGCTGTAAACTCGGGAGGCAGAGGCAGGAGGAATGCTGTGAGTTCGAGGCTGAGCTCAGGACCAGCCTGAACTACAAAAGCGAGACTGTCTCAAAAAAAAAAAAAAAAAATGTCTATAAGTGTGTAGATTCAGTGCCGGTCTATCAGTTTTAATTAACTAATCTATATGTCTATCATTGTGCTGATGCCATCGTGTTATCATTCAAAAAAGAAGAGGAGAATATATCTATTGTCTACTTTTGAAAGATCTTAAAACTGAAATCAAGTAGTATTTTGACATGCTTGTTTTACTTAGCATAATGTATTAATAGTCCATCCATAATTAACTTAGGACAAGATTTCCCTCTTTCTAAAGGATGAACACATAGGGCCGGGGACTTAGCTCAGTGGTTCCGGCGCCTATCTTGCAAGCGCAAGAACCCGGGTTCGAGTCCCCGGTACCACATAGAATACTGGGTGTGGAGACTCACGCCCAGCAGCAACCAGTACCACATATCACAGTGCTGGGCGTGGTGGCTCACGCCTGTAATCCCAGCACTCGGAAGGCAGAGGCAAGAGGATTGCTGTGATGTGAGTTTGACGCTGAGCTCAAGGCCAGCCTGAACCACAAAGTGAGACCCTTTCTCAAAAAAAAAAAAAAGGATGAACACATATTCCACGCATGTCTTTACCATAAATTCTTTTTCTATTCATCCGTCAATGGGAGTTAGTTTGATTCCACCTATTAGCTTCCGTGATGAAGTCTACAGTGAATGTGGATGGGCAGATCTGTCCACGCCTGCTCCTTTGCACTCTTTTGGATGAGTCCCCAGAAGTAGCAGTGCTGGAGAAGCGATGCCGCAGCAATGTGTTCTTTATATTATTGTGAGTTTTGAAATCAGTGTGTGTAAGTCTTCTAGCTTATCTTCCTTGTTTTCATGAATATTCTAGCTATTTGGGCACAGTATGATTCCCTGTGAATTCCAAAAGCAGATTTTCTATTCTCTTCTAGGGAAAGTTTTCATAGTGATTGAAGTTAATCTATAAAATTATTTGACTGATATTGCTTTATACCATATTAAGTCTTCTGATCTCTGAACATGAAATATCTTTCCATTTATTTGGATCTTTTGTAATTGCTTTCTGCAGTGGTTTGTAATTTAGGTATAAAATTCATCACTTCCTTGGTGAAATATTGCTATGTATTTTATTATTCTTGATGTTAATGGAAAAGTTTGCTTAATTTTTTTCCATACCATTACTAACTAATGTATGAAAATATCACAGATTTTTCTGTGGTGATATTGTATAGTGAAATTTTGCTGAATTAATTTATTACCTTTTAAAATTTTCCTTCTCTTTTTAGATGGATGTTTGGGGATTTCATATATATATATAAAATGTATATGAAATATATATTGAATATATATTATATATATATATGTTATATATAATCATGTCATCTGTAGATAGAAATAATTTTTAATTATCCTTTCCAGTTTGAATAATTTTTATTTTTTTCTTGGTTAATGGCTATGATCATAATTTTCAGTACAATACTGAATAGCAAATTTTCCAGTTTTTCCTGAGCTTAGGGAGAAATCTTAAAGTTTTTCACTATTGAGTATTTTGGCTATGTTTTTAAAAATACCTTTATCATGTTCAGAATTTTCTTTTATTTCTAGTATTTTATGTTTTATTTTAATCATAAAAGTGTATTGGATTTTGTCAAATCTTTTTTTCTGTATTATGGAAATGATCGTATATTTTCACTATTCTATTAGTATGATGTTTCTGTCCTGGATTTCTTTCTTTAAGCCCTTCCTCTCTTGAGGGAGATCATAATTGGTTATCCCTTGCAGTTTAATATTGAATTCTGTTTTCCAGTGTCTCATTGAGAGCTCTTTTAGTCAAGATCTATAATTCTGTAGGTCTTTTCCTGGTGGTGTCTTTCTGGCACTCTGGTATCAGGTAGTACTGGCTTCATAGTTTCATTTAGTATTTAACTCGGTGAGTTCAATAGGATTGTTCTTACTTTCATTTCTAATGCTAATCACTTATTTTCCTTTTTTTGTCACTCAGTCTCACTAGTATTTTATCAGCTTTATTAAATCAGCTATTAGTTTCACTAATCTCTCTCTCTCTCTCTCTCTCTCTCTCTCTGTCTCACTCTCTTTGTTATTTGATTGGTACTTGTTATATCTTTTGTTCTGCTAGCTTTTGATTTAACTTTCTCTTCTTTTTTGGCTCTACATTTATACTGTTAGATCATTGATTTGAGATCTTTCTTCTCTTTTAATGTAGGCATTTGTAAGCTTTGTATTGTATTTTCATTTTCATTCATCTAAGTAACTGTCAATTTTTCCAGTGATTTCTTTTTTAAATTACTCATTGTGTAAGAATGTATGGTTTCATTTCCACATATGTCCACATATTATTGATTCCTAGTTTCAATTACATTCTGGCTTGAGAAAATACTTTGTATGATCTCAATATTTTTGGTATATTCCAAAGTTCTCAAAAGCTGAGTCTCAGTTCTTTCCAGGTTAGTAATTTTTTTCAGTGAAGAGACTCTTGGTGCCCCATCCCCTACTGCCATTTCTATTATGTTACTTATCTTCTGTGAATTTCCTACAGATACATATTACATAGCCACCACAGAGTCTTCTTATTGGCCCCAGTTTCTTAATTCTACATATTCCTTCCTGGGTTGATGTTACACTGCATTCTTCAAAATGAATGCAAATTCATGTTCCCATGGTCTCACTGCAAAACTGATTTACATGCTGAAAATAATAATTAAAAAGTCCAAAAAATAGTACTAACTTGAATATCATCTGCTTATCCTCAAAGGCTTCTGAAAATACTTCAGTTTATGGTAATATACATTTTGATCATCAATGGAAATATCCTTTACAATGATGGTGGCTCAAAAAGTGGAAGTTGGCATCAGCTCTTGCTTAAACATACATTTAGAATTGATTTTAGCTAAATAATTCACTTATATTAATTTGTCTATCCTTGGAGAACAAAATGCAGATGTGTTTGTTTGGGTTATATGATTGCCATAGAAACGGGCACTTTCTAGAAATGGATCCATTCTTTGTGCATAGTAATTTATCATTTTCACGTTTTCTTGCTTACTTAATACTTGAAGAACATTTTGTTATACATTGGCTACCATCTGGGATTGCTAGTATGAGCACTAATACATAAATATTGGCCCAGATACAGAAACCTCAAATTTATTAGAGGCATGAAATAAATTGCTTTTTACAAAGTTAAGGATATGCTATGTTTCAATTCATATTGATAAAACATCAGAACTACTTGCTATAACATTCTGACATACGTGACTAGTCAAGTAGATAAGTTTGTCCTATCTCCCAATATAACTTTATTGTATCCTCCTCATAGTTCTTAAAACATTCCATTGGAGCTCATTTTAACATCTACAAAATAAACTACAGAGTTCAAATATTTTGTCTTATTTTATTTGCAGCTATCCTGTAAGAGCAACGGTTATAATATTAACAATGAAAAATTTATGCCATTTTTATATAGAAATAAGATTTTAAAAATAAGCTAAAATAGAACTTAACCCAAATTATAAGAAGTTCATATTTAGTTTTTTTT
>PVIR01018816.1:0-33181 GCA_004026965.1 Petromus typicus | reverse complement strand
GTGAAACTATTGTTAGATAACAATTTTTAAATTACTCAAAGAGGAGTTGTGACAGTTTCTTACCCAGAAGAAGACGGCACTGGCACAGAGGGTTATCCGTATACATTTCCCGCAGGCGGTGAAGGGGATGCGCTCTTCTTCCTGATACATGAAAATGTGCAGACAACCAAGGGATTGCTTCAGTAAAATTGTTTGTCTTCTGATCTGCCAACAAATCTTAGGCTTCACTGAATTAAATAAATTAGTTTGTAACCACAGTCTCCTTCCTCTTCACTGCATATTTTTGTTAATAATTTCGAATAGATACATAACAGTGCAGTGCTTATTTTAATAACAGCTCTTGGAAAATACAATCGTTGATAACAAACTGCGTTTCTATCACGACCCAAGCCTAGGCATCTCGGTGTCTGATGACACCACCCTGTAAAGCCCACTCCTGGACTCACCTTGGGTTTTACAAGTGTTTGTGCTAGCACAGAGCCCAGGTGAGAAAGAGGTGTCCTACTGGCCTGTAGCTAAGTTTCCACGCTTTAGAAGAATCAATTTACATTCTTCAGAAATCAGTGCTTCTCATGATTTGCCTGAACTGTAAGAGCTGCTGCAGTCCAGCTGCAAACATTTGCATGGAGCTGACTCGGTGTTGTGTGTTAGTCTAAATGGCTTCCGTACAGAAACTCAACCTCTATCACAATGACATGAAATCAACTCTATCGGTCCTGTTCAATAAGGGGGACACCGAGGCACAGGGGAGTCACATCATTTGTCCAAGATCACCCAACCAGCAAGCAGCTTGCTCACACTGGCTCCTGGGTGCTCTGCGTCCTGGGACTGAGCAGTACACATCAGCTCTGTAAACAAAGGAGCTACTGAGGACCAACAAATAGAAAAACGACTCTTCACCTGCAAATTCTTTTTTTTTTTTTTTTTTGAGACAGGGTCTCGCTTTGTGGTTCAGGCTGGCGCTGAGCTCAGCCTCCAACTCACATCACAGCAATCCTCCTGCCTCTGCCTCCCGAGTGCTGGGATGACAGGCGTGAGCCACCACGCCCAGCATTGTGGTATGTGGTACTGGTTGCTGCTGGGGTGAGTCTCCACGCCCAATATTGTATGTGGTTACCGGGGATCGAACCTGGGCCCTTGCGCTTGCAAGACAGGCACCAGAACCACTGAGCTAAATCCCCGGCCCTCACCTGCAAATTCTTAACAAGCAACATTTCAGTGAAAATTTATGTGCAATTTTAATTATATAATGGACAGGCTTAAAAATGAACAAATTATCTTTTAACATTTTTCCATTTGATGTTACTACATGCTCCTTTCTGCCTAGTCCCCAAAACGTGTTATGAACATCTAATTTGATCTACATTCTCAAATGTATACTCTTTCATCAACACATGCTTTGAGCCTGTATTTTCTCTCATAAATACCAGTAACTGTTCATAATGGGAATTATTTGATACCCGTATACTCTAAGTGATAAATGTTGCCTATTCTTTTTTTTTTTTTTTTTTGAGACAGGGTCTCACTTTTGTAGTTCATGCTGGCCCTGAGCTCAGCCTCCAACCCACATCACAGCAATCCTCCTGCCTCTGCTTCCCGAGTGCTGGGATGACAGGCGTGAGCCACCACACCCGGCACTGTGGTGTGTGGTACTGGTTGCTGCTGGGGTGAGTCTCCATGCCCAGTATTGTATGTGGTTACTGGGGATTGAACCCAGGTCCTTGCGCTTGCAAGACAGGTGCCAGAACCACTGAGCTAAATCCCTGGCCTAATGTTATCTATTCTTAACTGGGCCTCATTTTTTTCCCATTTACAAAATGAGGAAGTTGAACTGCTTCCCCCAAGGCCTTTTAGTGCCACCATTCTGTAAATCTGAGGCTCAGTGTCTGACACCTATAGTGGGGGACAGTCAGATGCTCTAGGTGAAAGCATTTCCTTTCCAAGACTGATTTGTATTTGGCAACCACTGTTCTGCTGATGATTTCAAGTATAATTGGCTCTAAATTATACTGGAAAGAAGCAATAATACAAAAGGTTCCAAAATCGCCTTTTGGAAGCTTTGGAATATATACAGATTTATAGTTTTACTTTAGATTTACAGTTTTATTTAAATCAACTATTCCAACAACATAAAATGCCTAGCACAGTGCTGGACTGTCATGGGACTCCAATAAAGGCTTCTTCCCTTCTTTATCCTTTTTCTCCCGGACTCTAAAACAGCTACACTGTTCTGTGCACATCTCAACCAGAAGGTGGAGCAGTGAGCGAGGCTCAGGGTCGGCCACACAGAATGGGTCAGGGCGGGCGGGGAGGTCCAACTGCAACACTGAGAATCGACATTCAAAACTGAAGCATGCTTCCTTCTCCATCCAACTCAGTGCAGTTTTGAGGGGGAATTTTAACCTTTCTTATCAAAAGGGGGGGGGGCACTATTTCCACCGTTTACTGTTCTAAGCAGAATTTCTTCAAAGTGGCTTGGGCATTAGAAGAAACTCCAGAGAAGCTACAAAAAACAGAAACCAGAGGAGCGACTCTGCCCGGAACACGCCCAGCGCCCACCCTCCGAGCCCGCGGTCCTGGGAGCCGGGCACCGACGCTTGTCAGGCTTCCGGGCAGTTCCAGTGCGCGGCCCAGGCTGAGAAGCACGGCACTCACTGCGCCTCGCAGCACCGTCTCACCTGAGTAATCTCGTTTATCACCACGTGATTGCACTGGGCCTCATACTCAGGTCGGGGTTGTTCTTCCTGCTGTAACTCGACAGTGTCCCACTCATACTCCAGTTCTGCCTGGCGCCGCTTCCAGAACTCCAGAAACAGCGTAACTATCCAAGGGAAAGCAGAGGAGCACGAGGATCGTCACGTGACGGATGCTCCAGAAACCCACATGGAATAAGACCATCGTATCAATTACCCATAATTCTTTGGTATATCATAAACAGAATCTCATTTACATGTGATGCTTTAAAAAGAAAACAATGATAATTTACACCACTTGTGAAACAGACTATAGTTTATAGGAAGATAATGATCTGACGCTAACACCTCGGTATCAGCACTTTCTTGCCAACTACAAACAAATAATTCATCATCTCAAAGCAGCTCACGGCCCACCCTTCCATCTACGTTTCCCCACATCCTCTCTGCCTTGCTCCCTCCCCTTTTTCCTTTTTTAAGAATCTGGAGGAAAAGGAAATGTTTTAGTATCTTCCAAATCAATAACTCTAATATTCTTTTATAGAGAAAACTGCTATTTTTCTCAATTTAAGTCTGAAAAAATAATTTTTAGGAATCACTATTCAGATCTTGCACACAAAATACCAAATGCAAACATTACATGCTGACTGAAGATGTACGTTCAGGATACATTCCCTAGAGCCTTCCAAGCAGATTGCTACCCCTCGGGCCTTGCTATGTAGAAGTTCTGGAATCAGCCCTGTTCTGCTCACAGACTTCTCAGCTGTCTACTACGTGCAGGGAACAAGACGCAGCCTGTGCTTCAGGGGTCCCGGGTAGCTGGGTGTGATGAGTAGAGCAGGCTGCGAGGGCTGTGACAAAGCTAAGCACAGCCGCTCCAGGTGCGCACCAGATCTGCCTGGGCATTTCAGGAAGGCCTTTCTGGGGAAGGGGACCACTGTGATGGACCACAAGGTAACTCTCACCTAGTCACGTGAGGATGGTAGCAGGGAGAAGTGAGGGCCACCTTTCCCCAGGGAACTGCACACGGAAGGGCAGGCGGCCTGAGCAGCAGGCATGGTTATGTCTCTGGGACAGTCTGAGTTGAATGAGGTGAGGACAACAGGCAGCTGGGCTGGAAATGTGAAGGGACACATCACAAAGGTCCCTTGTGCCCCGAAAGTTAGGGTTTTAATCTCAGGAGGCAGCAGCAGCAGATGGGGTGGACAGTGGGGCAGAGAGAGGTAAAGGCAGGTACGTAGTAAGGCCGCATCTTTGAGGAATTCTAAGCAGGGACAGGAGAGACAGGAAGAGGCCAAGGATGCCGGCCAGGTTCCTGGTCTGGGGAACGCCCTAATTCTGCTTCAGAAAGGCAGTAAGAGGGGCAAGTCTGAGTGGGAAGATGGTCGGCTCAGGTACAATCAGAGGTCTGGGGGTGCTCAGGGAGTGATGTCCAGTAGGCAGGTGTTCAACACAGAACAAAGGATACAGATCTGGGCTGCACCAGGAGTTTTCACTGGGAGCCTGGGGGGCTGACTTGAGTGGGTGAGATCACTGCAGGAGGTGTCTGGGAAGCGCTGGCTCTCACTCGCGCTGTGCTGTACACGAGCAGAACTTGGGGAGTCGGGGCCGCGGATATAGCTCAGTGGTTCCGGCGCCTGGCTTGCAAGCGCAAGGACCTGGGTTCGATCGCCGGTAACCACATAACAATACTGGGCGTGGAGACCCACACCCAGCAGCAACCAGTACCACATACCACAGTGCCGGTGGTGGCTCACGCCTGTCATCCCAGCACTCGGGAGGTAGAGGCAGGAGGATTGCTGTGATGTGAGTTTGAGGCTGAGCTCAGGGCCAGGCTGAACCACAAAGCGAGACCCTGTCTCAAAAAACCTTAAAAAAAAAAATAAAAAGAACTTGGGGAGTCGTTAACAAGTACTGAGCCCAGGCACAGCTCTGAGATTTGGACTTAATGGGTCTGGGTGGGGGTTAGGCACAGCCATTTGTTTTTCTTTTAAACTCGAATAAGCAGTCAGAGTTGAGGAATCACTAGAGCAGAGTGAAGAAAGCCGGTGGAGGGGCTGCAGACCCCACACGGGCAGCTCGAGATGCAGGAAGGAGCCCGAATCCAGCGCTCCTCCGTGGGGAGGACAACTGAACGTCTAAGAGTACCCACTCTGCAGCCGTGTTTGCTTGGCTTACTGGTCTTCCGACACCAGTATGTGAGAGCAGAGATAACCTGCAGGGTGGGCTTAGGCTCAGCCTGCACGCAGTGAACAGAGGGATGGATGCGACACGCATCCTGACCTATGTCTGCTTCTCGGCTGTCTACCTACAGGAGGCCTGCATGAGGGCACCAATTTTGTTTATTCACATCCAAAATTTTAGCACACGGTAAGCATGTAATGCACACCGTGAGTGAATGAACACGAGAAGGATCCCCAGTACTTGGGAAATTACACTCTCAGGGGTTCCAGCTGATGCTAACCGGTTCCTCTCCATGACTATCTGTCCATCCCTCTTGGCTGTACGGTTCTGCTGGGCCCTCAGGAAAAGGCCTAGCAATGCTCGGCCTAGCAAAAGCCCGGCTAACCTAAGGTGGAGAGTATTCCATAGGGAAATGGACAGTTTATTGGTGATATTGTAGCCACTCTTTGAATCTCGTCTGCTGTACAGAGTTCAGGATAGACAGACTATAGGCCTTAAGTACCATGTGCGTTTTCCTGGTTTCACAAACATACTCTTTGAACCTAACTATAATTTAAAGGAAGTTGCGATTAACAACATTATAATCCTCTGGCACTCTAGCACCTGCTTTGGTGTGATATGGTCTGAGGCTGTACCTTTGGGGTTTGTGCATGCAGAGGCTGGCCCTCTGTGTGGTGTTGCTGGGAACTGGCGGGACCCCCGAGACGTGGGGTCCACGGAAGGTAATTAAGGGATGAGGGACATCACCTTGGAAGGAATCACGGAGTTCTCATGGGACCTGAGTTACTCCAAGGGTGTAGCTTGTGATAAAGGGGCAAGGCAAGCCCCTCCCCAGTTTTGGGCTTCCTGTCTGGCTATGGATCTTTTGCACACACAGTCCTGTCATGATGCTGTCTGCCTCGTGACACAGACAGTCTTCACCAGAGCTGGACTGAGGTTCACCATCCTCTTAGATGTCCAAAACTTAAGCACTCCATAAATCTCTTCTTCACCCATAACCCAGCTTTAAATTTTTGTGAGAGTAATCGGAAGAAGACTATTAAAGCATCTACTTGAAAGAATGAACCAACCCATATTGACCTCATAAGCCTATTAAAATTATGTAGAAGACTGGCAGTGTCTCATTCTTGGTAGAGAAACGTCGAGGCCTATGTCACAGGAGGTAGAACCAAGGCGATGGAACAGACATTTCCCAAGTCATTTCTATTTTTCATAGCTCCAAATAAAACAGTATGATTCTATCAAAATAATTTTTTTTTGCATCTTTCCAGTAACGTGCTACAAGTTTATATACCACATTTTGTCATTAATCCAGCCAAATTATTCACAGGCTTCTTCCTTTTTCTATGCTTCTGGCTTTCTGTCTATATGGCCTTAGATAATTTGCTCAATTTACTTTCCATTTTCCTCACCTTTTAAATCCTGTACTTTACTATCTGTCTAGCAAGCATACCAATGAGATGATTCATGAAAATAAACAGCTTTTTCCACAAAAAACAACATGAGCAATTATTATAAAAGCTATTATTATGCTATTATTATGAAAGAATAGTGGTTACTCTTCCCTTTTCTCTTTAAACTGAAAAATAAGGGACAAATGGATGATGTTTACTGAACCCTGAACCTCAGGGTCAATTCCCCTTGTAAGTGATAATATCACAATGTCAGCAAGAAAGGTCATGTTGGGGCCGGGGATTTAGCTCAGTGGTTCCAGTGCCTGTCTTACAAGTGCAAGGACCAGGGTTCAAACCCCAGTTAACCACATACAATACTGGGCATGGAGACTCACGCCCAGCAGCAACCAGTACCATATACCACAGTGCCAAGCGTGGTGGCTCATGCCTGTAATCCCAGCACTTGGGAGGCAGAGGCAGGAGGATTGCTGTGATGTGAGTTGGAGGCTGAGCTCAGGGCCAGCCTGAACTATAAAGTGAGACCCTGTCTCAAAAAATAAAAAAGAAAGGTCATGTTTTTGTACGTAAGTTCTCAGCCTTGAGGGCAAAACTCCTATGAGTTCCAGATTGGGTAGGAGTTTTGGTTCCTCATTTTACTTGCAGGAAAGTACTGTAGGAGGGTGAGGTCTGTGGAAGGCCCTGGTAACCTAACACAGTCACCAAGTGCTTTGGAGTAGTGTATTCCTAGACTACCTCAGGGTGGAATGACATGCATGTCCAACACAGAGAGCACTGGGACACGGGCTGAGTGTACATGGTCACAGAGAGGGATTCCAGATCTGGGTCTTTTGCTCCCTCTCTCTCTGGTAGGACAACTAGTAGAGCTCCAATGGAGAATTCTGTACGCTTTTGCAAACTGCACACCAAGAAGTTCTAGTCAATTAGTTCAAACTCTTACATCAGCATACAAGAAAAGAGACAGGGTTGTCTGGGTCTTGGGAATAAAAAGCAGCTTCACTTAGTCATGGTATTATTAGATCTAAAGAAAAAAGGTAGCAGGTGAAAATCCTCATACAAAAAGGGGTTCAGAGCAGCATACTGTTGGTGATGTTATATCTTGCAATGAGTAAAAACAAGAGATGTGCTCTGGTAGATGTGAGTGTTCATTACTATGAGAGTCTGCTGCTGAAGATCTGGGATATTTTTTTTTTTTTTAAGGTATTTTGAGACAGGGTCTCGCTTTGTGGTTCAGCCTGGCCCTGAGCTCAGTCTCAAACTCACATCACAGCAATCCTCCTGCCTCTGCCTCCCGAGTACTGGGATTACAGGCGTGAGCCATCACACCCAGCACTGTGGTATGTGGTACTGGTTGCTGCTGGGCGTGAGTCTCCACGCCCAGTATAAGTATGTGGTTACCGGGGATCGAACCCAGGCCCTTGCGCTTGCAAGACAGGCGCCGGAACCACTGAGCTATATCCCCGGCCCAGATCTGGGATATTTCAACAGGCCGTGAAACTATCTAGATCTCACTGCTTAGGAAGATCTGTGAGGCAGATTGGCTTGCTTGGTTTTTACTGCATTTTGCCAACTTGAAGGAGGTTAGAAACTGCATTTCTCTGACTCTCTTGCAGCCATAGTTTTAGATATAACTTTTTAAAATGGCTGTCAGACACATCTGTGTGTCACCAAAATCTGAAACCAAGTTGGATTGAGGTAGAGGTGGGGGTAGCAGATGCTGTGTTACTTTGCAGCTGCGGACCCCCAGAAGCAGCACAGGTCTGCAAGCAACAGTTGCAACAGCCACTTCTTGATCCCCATGTGGAGCTAGTGAGGCTTCCAGATTCCATGGGTCTTTAGTGGGCCAGATGTCTCAACTTATTTCCTGGAAACGACTAGGCCCTGTTTATCACTTTTTCCTATCAGATATGAAAAAGTAAAAACTGCAGTCTATATGGCCATGAGTATGAACTAGGGAAAGTCAGGGGGAAGGAGTTAAGAAGCAACAAGCAATGGGGAGAGTATGTTCAGAACCTTTACTACAACCACAGATTGTGTTTCCATGAGTAAGACCGAGACAGCTGATTTGATCTCAAAGGACATTTTTCATACAATCATGATTTTTACTGTATTCATTATAAAAGATTTTCTACCCTTAACTTTTATCACTTCCAGTGAGGAGAAAAATACTCTAAGTGCCACATCCATCTGAGACAAAAGAGATGCTACAGAAATATGAAGGCAACGATATGAATAACTTCACAGGAGTCTCCTACCTGTTGGGTTCTGCAATTTCAGACTTTCTATAATGAGGTTCACAGTGACAGTTCTCATAAGGAAGAAACAAAGTACTTAAAGAGTTCATCATCTAGACATATGCTTAAAGATCTACATTCCATGCTACAGGCAGTACTGAAATGTTTTCTGCATCCTAAAATCAGACAATATAAAAGTAGCCCAGTGCAAAGGGCAGTTCTATAAAAATGGTAGAGTTAGTGATTAGAAAAAAGTAAGGTGAGTAGGAAATTTGAGGGCTGTCTTACCAAAATTAATGTATTAATTTTTTGCCTTATTTAAAATGTTCTCTTTATTTTGCAATCAACATCCTTTACAACAATGAAGCTGCACAGCTGTACTAGTCACACAGATGACAGTCACTGTTGAGACTGTGGTTAGGACCACAGTCAGAAGAGCTGACCCATGTGGTCAGCACTGGAGCTCTAGAAACAGACGTTTTACAGTGGAGGATAGGAGATCTCAAGACACACATCAGATCTTTATTTTGATGTGTCAGATTTTGCCAGAGTGTGGCTCCCGGCCAAAAAACATCGAAAATACCCAGTATAAATACTGAGAAAATACTGAGTAAGTGACACCTTTACAGTTCATTTTTGTGGCAACTAAATGTGTCAGTAACTGGGTTTCGTCTGCTCACTAAGCCATCTGGTGCCCCTTTGTAGGCACAATGACTCCACAGGAGACGGACTGCTGAAGACTGCTAGCAGTGAGCTTTTCTACAAGTTGTCGGTTGATGTTTCCTCTTGTCAGGAAACCCGGGTCACTTCGTCACCCTACCTTCCTCTAATCTGAACTCTACGGTCTCTTTCTGTACAAGATAAAATTGGAAATGTTTATTTTTAAAAAGGTGAATTTTTCTTCTATGTCAGAAAATTTACATCTCCATTTAAAAGTCTGCATTTAACGAAAGAGTTCTGCTACTAAATTACTGAAGTTACACAATGTAAAAAACCACAGACTTAGTGTTCGGGTTCCTACACGGCACTTTCATTCTTTGGGACACTTATTTCACTTATTACACAAGATTTGTACGTTAGACAATATATGAAGTAATCATTCGTACAGATGTGTAAAAAGAAGAAAGCTGACTATAGTTCCTCTGTTGTTGCTTCTTCTCCATTTCCACCCCTGCAAAAAGTTAAATGAGACCATGGCTACCGGGATGGTTGTAAATACAGGGCCAAAAGTCTGAAATGATTCAAAGTCTGAAAAATTTTGAGCACTATGGTATGTTCAAAATATTTTGGATTTTGAAGCATTCCAGGTTTCAGATTTTTGGATTATGGGTGCTCAACTGGAAGTTCACACAAATATGCTAGAATCTGAAGACCTTGAAACATTTGCAGGCCCAGCACTTCAGGTCAGCTATGCCTTATGGGTAATAGCTCCCCGTGAATGAGTCGCGCTCCAGTACAGAAGCCCTGGGGCAGCCCTCCACCCTCCACTCCCACACTTGGTGCTGGCTTGGCTCTGTGACTGGCTTCAGTTGACATCAGCTAACTTGAAGCTTAACAATGCCTATACTTTGGGGCTTGCCCTCTCTCACTGGAACCCTGAAACTCTAAGAAGAATCCTGTGCTAGTCTATTTAAAGATGGCTGAGCAGAGAAAAGCCTTCCCAGTGGGCCTCACCAACTAATGCAGGCTTCTAACTGCTGGACCAACTAGCCCCGAGGAGCCTGCAGCTCACCCTAGAGATCGCCAAGCCATTCCATGCCGGTAAACTCCCCACTGCCCCACAGATCCATGGCAAACAATAGCCGAGCAACAGCGCTTAGTGATATTCTGGGCGTTACATTTTAACGTATGTTTTTAAGCAGTAAAAGCTAACTGATGTAATGGCTTCAGGATTATAAATGAAGCCTGAGTGAAACAGAAGGTTGGGCAATACAAAGTCTTGCAAGTGGGCTGTTTGACAGTCTGTATAAAATGACATACTACTACTAAATTGAATGTATAAAAATGAAAACTTACCCCACACTCCCATAAATACTGCAAAGACTAGGGTTCCAAAACTGTCAAAGATGCACAATTTCTGGAAAATAAAAACAGGTAAATGAATCAAGTCCTTCACTTATTAGAATTAAGTACATATGCAAAGTCCTGTATATGCATTTATCACTGTATGGATATAAACTTGCAGGTGGATTTTGTCATTCTTTTGAAAGCAAACAGTCATTACTGTATTGATTGAGTGCATCTTCTAGTGCAATATTCTGTATTATGATAAAGAAAGCAGGTGCAGCTACTAAGACCCCACACATTGAAAGTCTTTGTTAGGACTGAAAACTGGCCTTCTGATGAACTGTTATAGGAATGTGAGGATACAGCGGCGCTAACAACATGATGCCCTGTGAGCAACTTTCACATTTATGCCTTATTGTCATTTCACCCTCCTCAAAAGTGCAAGTCCCAGGATTCCTGCTTCTTCTGTTAAAAGAAATACAAAGCTGTGTTTATGTAGAGATGGCTCTCCTCCAGAAGAGCTGGTTTCCTCAAACCCAAGGCCGGCTTTTATCTTGTGGCTGGCAGGTGCTTCATTGGAATGAAGGGTACACAGGTGGCTTCTCAAACGTGACAACCATCATGCGTGATAAGTAACACAGACATGTCATGCAGCCAAAGAGGGCTCAGGTCTCTTGTTCTGCTAAGTCTGGTTTCTTTGCTGGTGCTAGTACATAAAGAGCCCAGCACCACCTAGACTTCCTGGAAGAATATAAATTTTTTCGTCAGTGTTTTTACTAAAGATAATGGAAAAAGTGGCAGAGACACAGCTACTTTATAATGGGCCAGAGGAAAAGTAAATGTGCCGATTTGCCATAAAAAAGCCAACTTGCTAGATGCTAAAGGAAATGTAGTCTATTTTGTTTTGTGGGTCGTCTTTTATGCTCATGGAGAGTGAGTGAACTGGTATCTGTGGAAAAACACTGGTCACATTATTCCGGTTAACAACAACAAATGAAGAAACCTAGTCATCTTCTCATCTGTCTGGTTTTCGAAGCACATAAATGTCTCTTTGATCAGACTAATCATGCATCTTGATCAGAAAGCACGATCCTAAATTGTCTTCTCACTTATCCTTTAAAAAACACAGCTCGAGGAAGGCAGAATTAAACACATATCTGCTCTGAGGGGGACAATGCTCTCCACTCACTCCTCTAGTCGTGAGGTTCTGTGGAGTACAAATCTTTTGGTTTTGACTCCTGTGGAATCATCTTCTCCAAGTTGTCTTCTAACATCAGGCTTTAACCTTTATTGTAAATTATATGAAAAGTCCTAAGAAAAAGAGCTCGTGCACCTTATAAACATTCCCTCCGGTGTCATTCCCATCTCCGGAATCAGTGCGACTCTTCGCTGTTGGACCCTTCCCTACTTGTCCTGAGAGTCCCGCCCACCACTTTGAAATAAAAAATACTGTATGAAAGCTCAGCTCTGCTCCTTGCAAAAGTCAATGGAAATACATCTGAAGGGGTGGACAGCAAAATGGCAGTGGTGAGGGACAGCAAGATCACTGTCACGGCCAAGATCGCCCTGGCTACTGCGCGCAAGGTGAATAATAGGATTTGTGTTCTTTGGGGGTGGGGGAAGTCAGGCCTGGAGGAAGTTTACGTTCTTGCAACGTATGTGAGAATCAAGAATCCAGGAAAACAGTCAGACATTTCACTTCTCTGCTGTGTCCCGTGAGGGACACACAGAGAGTGGAAGGAGAGGACAAAGTGAGCAAGGGGCTTTCTCGGTGAGGAGGCCCCAGCTTGGCCTGCGCGGCGGCACAGCACAGAGGGCAAGACAGCAGGCTACGCACAGCCCTGACTCGCACAGTCTGAGGCGCGAGAACGGAGTAGCAGGGTGCTGCTGACAAGGCAGGATGGCTCCGAGCAGAAAATCCCCTCGAATGTTTAAACACTTGCTCTGCTTTCTCCCTTCAATGGAGTAAGATAAAAACTTTATAACTTAATGTATTTTCTAAGAGCAGAATATTAGAACTTACCATGCTTCCTTTTTATCACACTGGCTACAAAGCTAAAATTACTTTCCAGTGTGTATTCACAGTAAAAAAAAAAAAAATCAGTTCTTTTTCTGCATATTTCTTCATTTCTTTGGTCCTCTTTTATATAACTAGTTTTAGTTCATTAATCCTTGTAGTATACATATCAATGAATGATTATTCTCTTTCAAAAAGGTAGAAATTACATAAATAAGAGTATTTAGGAAAAATGGAATAAAAAGAAACAAACAATAAAGCTAGAGAATGTGCCCTATTCTGAACTTTTTCACCCCATCTCCCCATTTTCACATTCTTCTGTGTTTCTTCCATTCTAAGTCACACTTGCAAAACTTTAGAGCTCTTTAAAAAAACTGGACTAAACCCAAGGACCTGTTGACTTTTCCAAAACTATGGGAAGAACTGTACAGACAGACATGGAAAAGTCACACGCTAAGGATGGAACAGAAGAAATGAGGGAAGAGTTGCGGTGGGAAGCATGAGTGAGAGGACTGCTCGGAGGAAGTGGACTTTCCCCTGGTGGTTTTGCAGAGTCCTATGTGCTGCTCGTAATACCACTGGCCTTTGCTTAAATCCAGGCCTTCCGAGAAGTGCTCACTCGTGACCTAACACGAGCCAACAGTACTGGAACATGGTCGCCTCCTTGCCACCTTCAAGTCTTTCCTTTGTGTGATCTGGTAGATATTTGTAGTGAAGAGGTTGTAAGTCTCTTTTAATTCATTTAAGGAAAAAACAAAAATAAGTATTGACAATGGCCTACAGTCACCTTAACCAAGTGGTGATGGAGGTTTTCTAATGTCAATCTGGATTTGGGGGTGAAGCGCCTGGTACCACAGTCAGCTGTGCAAGAAGGCAGCAAGGGCAAGAAATGCAAACGTGCCATCCATGCTTTGCCAACCTTAAGTAGATTACGTAATCTCTCAGATCTTTAGTGTTTTAATCTGTAAAATGCAGCTACTCCATCTCGGTTGGCATCGGATTCACACGGAGCAGGTCAGATTGTTCTAGCCATATCTCTGGGCAGGACCAGCCATGAGCAGGGGAGGCAGCCTGCTGGGCCCGTCAGGGAGATGTCCCTGCAGCAAGCAGAGCTCCTCCCTCAGCTCTAGGGAACCTCCAGCCTGCTGTTCAGTGAGCGCCTTCTGATCTCAATGCTTTTCCTAAACCTGCTGGATTTTAAGAGCTCAAACAATCTGTATGTATAAAGGGAG
Organism: Petromus typicus; assembly: GCA_004026965.1. Classification (NCBI taxonomy): domain Eukaryota; kingdom Metazoa; phylum Chordata; class Mammalia; order Rodentia; family Petromuridae; genus Petromus; species Petromus typicus. Next base: position 19,402 of record PVIR01018816.1, on the reverse strand, counting down.
TTAGATGTGTTTACTGAGAATGTTGTGAGACAAACATCTTTTATCACTTATATACAAAACTATACATGGATTTATAGAATATAGTCTCAGTCTGATCAGCAAGGTCTTTAAAATCCAAGCACACTTCCAGCAGACTTTGAAAGAAGAAAACACAAATTTCACAAGCACAAATTCCCCACATACACATTTTAGTGTTCTACTCACTTGAGGTAAGGAAAATATTACAATAATAAGTTTTATAAAAAGTATTCATAAAATAAGCAGGGTCTGAGACTCTCTTTTGGTTACCTGAAATACTCAGGTTCAACTCTACCCTTTCCTTACTGATTCGCCATGAGATTTTAGAAGATGCTTTTAATCTCTATTATTTGTAAAAGAAGAACAAACACACATTACCTACTACCTTCTAGACTGGAACTCTAGTTGAAAACACCTCTCCAAATTCCTCAGAGGAAAAAGATACAATCCCTATGTTACATAAGTGATGACATTTTAAAAGTTTAATTTATGTGTGAATATTTAGAGTAACAAAAATTACCTTTGAGGACTCACAGGTAATATTGAGTTTCCAGAATGGACAAAGTTTATCACACTGAGGACACATGATGATATTGCCACCAATATCAGGATCACACACTTCTTTGCTAAAGAGAAATAAAAATGTAAAAATTTAATGAAAATAACTTCCTTTCTAGCAGGATGATAATCCAATATTCACTCCTAAGAAACTAAACTGTATTTCTATAAAACTAGCACAAGAAGTGAAGTTTACTAACCTGATGAAATCTTGCTATGTAAAATCTATAAAAATCATATATAACAGTAAATGTTGCAAATATTTCCTTTAGCTCGGGGCAGAGGTTCTATAGTATTGCTTCTAAAAAGAAGCAACTAAAAAGTTGTAGGTCCTGCCAGCACGATACAAAACAAGAAAGCCACACAGACTTCATTAGAAAGGTAAAAAAATTTTGTGGCATTCAGGATTGAACGCAGGGTATTTACACTAACCTCCAACTCCTTTTAAAATAGGGTCTCACTAAGTTGCCTCAGGTAAGCTTGAACTTGCAATTCTCTTGCTTCAGCTTCCTGGAGTACTAGGATTACAGGTGTGTACAACCACACCTAGCTAAGAAAGAATCTATTGTGTTTTTATTTATTTTATTTTTTGGTACCAGGGATCAGACTCAGGACTCTGCCGTTGCGAGACAGGTGCTGGAACCACTGAGCTAAATCCCTAGCCCAAGAAACCTTGTACTACTAATAGCTTACTTGATTATTTAGATCACTCAATGAAACCTACCAATTACTAGAATTAGTGAGCTTCAGGACACTAATCAATATACAGAATGTATGGGGCCGGGGAGTTAGCTCAGTGGTTCCGGCGCCTGTCTTGCAAGCGCAAGGACCCGGGTTTGATTCCCTGGTAACCACATAACAATACTGGGTGTGGAGACCCACACCCAGCAGCAACCAGTACCACATACCACAGTGCCGGGCATGGTGGCTCACGCCTGTAATCCCAGCACTTGGGAGGCAGAGGCAGGAGGATTGTGATGTGAGTTTGAGGCTGAGCTCAGGGCCAGCCTGAACCACAAAGAGAGACCCTGTCTCGAAAAACCTAAAAAAAAAAAAAAAAAAAAAAAAAAAAAAAAAAAAAAAAAAAAAAAAAAAAAAAAAAAAAAAAAAAATACAGAATGTATATAGGCAAAGAAAAAGAAAATGCACATTCATATACTTGCTATAATTAAGAAATTTTAAGATGCCACGTTCTATAGCTTAAAAGGTACAGAGATAAATTCAGTCCAAGAAATGTTCAGATTTATATGGCAAAATTTTAAAACTGTCCAGAAGGCCTAGCCTATAAGATTCACAGGTTGGAAGAAGCAATATTGAAAGATGTCCCATCTCTCCCAATTAAGCTATAAATTCCATGGGGGAACAAAAGCTCACAACAGTCAAGAAGTACTGAACTACAGGCACAGAGTAAGAAAAACAACTAACAGAACAGAATAAACATCTCTGGGTACAAAAACTGACTTGGGACAAAGCTGGTGCAGCAAATCACTAAGGTGGGGGCCATCATTTCACTAAGAGAATATCCACCTGGAAAATCATGCAATCAAATGTCACATCACACGCAGATCAATCCCCAGTGGAAAATGAGTGTGTCGAGAATGCCAACTTATTAGCACAAGACAGGATGCTATTGATCGGAGAGTAAGAAGAAATTTCATAAATATGAAACACAAAGCATAAACCATAAAGGAAAATACTGACATACTTAAGATTTTGTTAAAGAAAGACTGTCATTATAAACATTATTAAAGGGAAGGGATGATTTTTAAAAAAGGAAATATAGCTTATGTATATAGGCGGTGGTGGGTGGCAGGGAGGTCAGGGAAATGGGAAAAATGAGAGCTAAGTAGCTACGGGTACAAATTCTCAGTGTTGATTGTGATCCTAATGTATATATAAAATGTACCAATAAAATCAATTTAAAAATAAAGGGAAGGGAAAATAATTGGCATACACTGGTAAAAGTTTTGCAACATACAAACATAATGGCAAAGAATTATGCACTGGAGAGTCAAGTATGGTGAAGCATGTCTGTACTCCCAGCACTTGAGAGGCTGAGGCAGGAGGACTGTTGTAAATGAGAGGTCAACCTGGCTACGCAGTGAGTTTAAGGCCAGCCTGAACCACACAGTGAGACCCTGTCTCAAACAAACAAACAACAAGCCAGAATTATGAAACCAGAATATTTAAATTGTCACAACTCGACTTTTAGAACTCTGGAAATAAACCAACTCTGCAGTGACCCTGGGCACACTCATTTGAGGGAAATCTTTCCAAGAATGGTGATCTAAACCGGGCTCACTGGTAATTTCAGCTCTGTGGAAAGCTGAGGCAGAAGGATCAACTCAGACCCTGTGTCACAAAAGATAAACAGAGTAGGAATGTAGCTCAGTGCAAAGACCCTGGGTTCAATGCCTGATCATGCCTTCCAAGACAGCGTTGGGGCATCTCACCTTGACCAGTGCCCAGCACTATCTTTCCCACTTCAGGTCAGCATTAAAAGCCAACAGCCTCACAATCACAGCAGTGGTGAAGAGCGGCAACCCAGCCGCCACTGAATGGGGCAGAAGTAGACCAGAGCTACCCAAAAACCTCATCCCTAGAGAACTGTCAATATCTGACTTTTCTAGTAGAGCCATGGAAAATCTCAATGCTCGGAATTTGTCATTCTTTAGTTTCGTACTGAGAGCTCAAACTGTGCACACAGCCCAGTCCCCAAAGCACTTGCTGAAAGACGCCAGCAGAAATTCACATTGCAACTGCCTGAGGCCATGATACTAGGACATGTTAACAGGAAGGCAAGCAAAGAACTTCAAAGGAAGAATCAGGAACTAAGGTATCCGCACAGGCTTTAAAAGGCTCTAGTGCACGTCCGGGATTGCAGAAGGCCACATGCACCTGTAGGGCAGTGCACAAGGCCAGGAAAAGACCTAAGAAAACTAACCTATCACCTCTGGCTAACCTTGAGGTGGTGCAAAAGCAGGACAGAGCGAGGCTGACCATGCTCTGGAATGTTCAACATATCCAACACACACAGACCGAAGAAATGCCATTACTAGTGCCAGCAAATTAAACTTACAGAACATAGACTGGCAGCCACACGTGACAAAGAGCGCAAGATCTACAGAATTAGTTCAAGGAAGTAATCAGACCAAAAACAGCAGTGGAGATAACAGAAAATAAAAGTACTGCCAAACCCCCAGGAGAGGGAAAATCTGACTTCCAGCTTTGTCATCTTGTAATATTTTAAATGCTCCATTTTTAACAGAAAAACCTACAAGAAACAGAAAAGGAAGGCCTTAAACCAAAGAGAACTAAGCAATCAATAAAGACTGTGTCGAAATGCAAAGCAGCCAACACCATCTTTAAAAAAGAAGATAAGACTTGGAAGTTTCTAATTTCAAAACTTACTACTTTTAATTAGTATGGTGTGGGACCTGTGCAAAGGACCGACTATTGTTAGCTGGAAAAGAACTAAGAATACAAACATTCTCAAACTTAGGAAAATGATTTCAATAAGGGTATTACAACAGTTCACTGGGGAAAAGAAACTTCAAAAATCATGCTGGGTTGCCTGAATATGTACATGGAAACAACAGAGGCGGGCTTCTGTGTCATACTATGTACAAAACTTAACTCAAAAATGAAGCACAGACTCAAAACTATTAAGACTCTGAGAAGATAAACATGGAAAATCTCTATGATTTTGGATTTCTAGATATGATACTAAAAGCACAAATAACCAAAGGGGGAAAAAATAGGTAAAGTGAGTGTCATAAAAATGAAAATTTATTGTGCATCAAAGATGGATACCACTAAGAAAGTGAAGAAACACAAAAGGGGAAAGAACATTTTCACTATATCTGCCACAGATTGAATGTATTTCCTGGGAACTTCCGGTGTCGCCAGTGTGACAGGATGTAGAGGTGGGCCCTGAGAGTGCTCCCCCTTACTTCATAACTATGGAAGAGATGATGGGGAGTGTGGCCCTCTCCCAGGATTCCTTTGAGAGCATGTAGCCCGCAGCAACAACTGCTGGTACCTTAATCTTTGACTTCTGGCCTCTAAAACTGTGAGAAATAAATTTCTGTTCCAGTTTATGCCATTCTGCCATAGCAACCCAAGCAGGCTAAGAGAATATCCAACAAGGGACTTCCATCCCAAATATATACATAATGTTCACAACTCAACAATAAGACTACACAGTTGAGGCAGGCAAAGGATTTGAAAGAAGCTATGCTAATAGCTTTCTAAAGAAGCTATGCTAATAACAGTGCATGAAAAGATGTTCAACATTAGCGGCATAAGAAAAATAAAACTCAGCAGCAACATACTTCATACCAGCTAGGACAGTTAATATGAAAAAACATAAAATAAGTGTTTAGTAGGGTGTGGAGAAACTGGAATCCTCACATACTACTGACAGGAATGTAACATGGAGCAGCTACTCTGCAAAATATTTGGGCAGTTCCTCAAAATGTTAGACATGGGAATACAATGTACCCCAGAAGTTCCATTTTTTGTAATATTCGCAAGCTCTAAAACTATATGTTCCTATGAAAATGTGTCAGTGAACAGTCACAACTGAATTATTCACCACAGCCAAAGCGTCTTCGTTAACCTCAATGTCCATCAAATGATGAATAGATAAACAACATGGACAGCCATACAATGGGACATCATTTGGCTACAAAAGGAATAAAGTACTGGACTGGGGATTTAGTTCAGCGGTTCTGGCACCTACTTTGTAAGCTCAAGGGCCCGAGTTCGATCCCCGGTAATCACATGCAACAATACCAGCCATGATGACTCACGCCCACCAGCAATCAGAACCACATACAGCAAAGCCAGGCTTGGTGGCTCAGGCCTATAATCCCAGCACTTGGCAGGCAGAGGCAGGAGGATTGCTGTGAGGTCAAGGCTGAACTACAAAGTGAGACCCTGTCTAAAAAAAAAAAAAAAAAAAAAAGGAATAAAGTATTGATAAATGCTACAATATAGATGAATCTTGAAAACAAAATGCAAGCAAAAGCCACAAAAGACCACATACTGTTACAGTTCCACTTTTGTAACATATTCAGAATAGACAATTCACAGAAATGTAATGCAGATTAGTGATCATCAAGGCAAAGAGAAAGGGGGAAAGAGAAGACTGCTAGTGAAAACTGGTTTCTTTTAGGAGAGGTGAAATATTCTAAAATTAAGTGGTGATGATTGTCTAAAAGTCTGTGAGTATACTTAACATGTACTGAATTTTACAGCTTAAATCGGTAAATGTGTACTATATAAAGTACATCTCAATAAACCTTTCTTCTTCTAGAAAAAAGGATATAGACTATACGTATTTATAGGGGAGGAAATACCTGTAGTATCCCCTGCTTACATATGTATGTACATATTTTCAAAGTCACACAAAATTAATTAGATTTTTAAGGTAAATACAAAGGAATTCTAAATACCAATTTTAGTACAGTAGTTCTTTTTCAAAGTAGAAAGGAAAGGGACAGAATTGAAGAAAACATTTACAGGCAGCAATAATGCTTTTTCACACTCACTGTCCCTGTCTACACTGTGGACTGAACCCCAAGCCTGACCCTGCAGCTCTCCTGCCTCAGCCTCCCTCCGTGCTGGGAGGATGTGCCATACACCTGACTTCTTCAGTTGGGTGATGGGTCATTTTCCTCACATTTCAAAGACATTTTCTGTTCTTGTGACTCTACTAAGTATCTAACAGAAATGAGAATATTTAAAATTTATGTCTTCTGAACATTTTAAAGATATTTATGAATTAAAGCCAAACTGTTTTGACCAGATGGTCTGGGTGAGATGGCAGGAAATACGTGGCGGTCACAGGGAGTTCACGCATAGCCACGCAACAATCTTATAAAATCACAACGTTCTGCTCTCAAAATGTATTTCTGAGATGCCTGGGTTGATTTTTTAAAGCTGGGATGATACAGAAAACAATGAAGATACCCAACAGAAATTCAGAGAAAAGGTATCAACAGTAAACCACCGGCTCCAAATTCTTTTTCAATGAAGAGGGTAAAGTACTTCAAAATCCATGTGCAGCTTTTCAGCCAAGAAGCCATCAAGGGCACAAAAGGTCCAGCACCCCCTCGGAATGGCACGGCGACTCACGCCGTGCACCAAGGCTGCCCTGGAAGTACTGTGCCTCAGACACCAGAACGAGATTAGGAGAGCTTGAAAATGTCGGTCATTGACTCATTTCTGGTGCCCACACATTTTCATCTGGCTGTCCCATGGGGAAAGAGGCCAGAGGATCAAGAGGAAAGTGTCTGGTCTGGTGCTGTGTCCCTTCGGGGTGCAGGCCATGGAAAGCAGGGGAGACAGTGCAGTTCGGGACGGTGCTGCTGGCAGGTGAGGACCTTCCCTCTCGACAGTGCCGCAGGTGTCTGAATTCTAGCCTCGAACATAACGAACTACCTGTCATTTAGTTTTCCTCTGACATTGTAAGGGATAGCATTGTAAAAGCAGAAAACTGAACAATGACCGGTTAGTTGAGTTCCTAAACACAATTTTTAAGACAGATGTGGGAGAAAGCAAAAAACACCCGCCTCACCCGATTTCCTACTGAAACCCTGAAGGAATCCGAGCTGCTCGTTGGCATGCAGCAGCAGGGCTGACTGAAGCATTCTTCTGGAGGCAGAAGTTCAAGGGCAATGCTCCAGCCTGGCTTCCTCTCTTTATCAAATAAAGTATTGTCCTAAAATACTGGAATGTTTCCAGAGGGTAATAGTCCTTTCAGAAGCCAGGTTGTATTATCTGAGATTTTTTTTCCCCTTTCATTTGGTTTTTATGCCCAGAACAAAGGATATATCATCCAAAGCAATGAGTGTTTTTTAACCAAAACAGTGTAAAGCCCTGAGAATAATTTCACGTCTAATCATCTCTTCAGTGCAGCAACACGAAGAAGCCAAGGTTACCTCCACGTGCAGTTGTTCTGGTTCAGATATCCGTAGAGAAAGCAGGCCACCCCCACGATGGCCGCCAGCAGGAGCATCTGCGTGTAATAGCCCAGCCACGCAAAGTAGATTCCAATCTTCTCTCCATAGTATTTCCTGAAGAAAGACAAATTAGGTTTAGAAGACACAAATACTCAGCACCTTCGCTCTAGCATTAATTTTTTATTTCAAATAAAGGAGGCTCTCATAAACTGACTCAATTCGCCCTTTAGTCACAGCCATCTTCAAAGCAGACCCTTGAGTTGCTGAAACAAAAGGTTTATTACATATTACACAAGTACTGATCATTTTCACTGATTTTCCAGTTGAAACAAAGTAAATTTAGAACAAGGCATGGAAAAATGCTGAATATAGAGCAGAGTCTCATTATCCTTCTGTGCATATGCCAACATGGCTTTTACATACTATCCAAAACATTATTTTTAATATTTGTGAAACAAATGGACAATCTGCTCGGTTACCTGCCTTCCATACTTAGACACTTCTTTTGGTGGAAATATAATCACCAACAATAGCAAGAAAACAGCTGATGAGATTACCACTGTCTCCCAACATCTGGGGAATATATCCCACGATTCCCCCTGTAGACGCCTGAAACCTCGAATACCAAATCCTATATACGCTATGCTTTTCCCATATAAATATACATACCAGTGGTAAACTTTGATTTATAAATAGGGACAATAAGATAATAAGATGTAATAATTTCAATACTCTGCCACAATAAGTGCTATGTGAAAGTGGTCTCTCTCTCTCTTTCTAATACCTTGTACCATACTCATCTTTCTCCCGTAGGACACAGGAAACAGAAACTGTCAAGAAGGAAATGCGGGGGCTGGGGATTTAGCTCAGTGGTTCCAGGGTCTGCTTTGCAAGCACACGGTCCCAAGTTCAATCCCCTATAACCACGTATCACAGTGCTGAGTGTGGTGACTCACATCTGTAACCCTAGCACTCAGAAAGCAGAAGCAGGAGGGTTACTGAGTTCCACGCTGGCCTGGGCTACACAGTGAGTTCGGGGCCAGACTGAACAACAAAGTGAGACCCTGTCTCACCAAAAAAGAATGAAATGTAGATGAGGAGGGCCACCATACTGAGCTGTCACAGAATGTCTCTCTCAACAAAATTCCATGAAACTCACATGAGAATAGGGAGGAGGATATATTCCTTTTCATCTAGCACTTGTTTGTTTTTGTTTTTTTTTTTGTTTTTTTTTTTTTTAGGTTTTTTGAGACAGGGTCTCGCTTTTGTGGTTCAGGCTGGCCCCAAGCTCAGCCTCAAACTCACATCCCAATCCTCCTGCCTCTGCCTTCCGATTGCTGGGATTACAGGCGTGAGCCACCACGCCCGGCACTGTGGTATGTGGTACTGGTTGCTGCTGGGTTGAGTCTCCACACCCAGTATTGTTATGTGGTTACCGGGGAATCGAACCCGGGCCCTTGCGCTTGCAAGACAGGCGCCGGAACCACTGAGCTAACTCCCCGGCCCCTACTTGTTTTTTTTTTTTTTCCTAGGCCTTAAAAAATGGAAGATGCTCAGTAGGCGAGATCAGAAAAGGGCAGGGCGAGCAAGAAGTGGTGCCAGGGCTGTGCTTGAAAGGGAGGCCAACCCACCAGCAGAAAGAAAGGTTTAGGGATGAAGTGAAGACAATGAAGTGGTTGTTTCGGGGACTGCTGCTGCGGTCTCCCCAGACTGACTCGCTTCTGCGTCTTGGTCTTTTCCGGGCTCCGAGGCCGGTATGAGACTTTGGGCTCTGTACAGAGCGGGGCTGAACTCCTTGGGTTGCAGCTGGTGGAGCCTGAGTGTGGAGAACCACCTGCAGCCCTGGGAGGCGCCACAGTCCTGGGCTGCACCAGTGCACAGGCCGCAGGCCTGGCGGAAGCAGTGATGTAGCGATGGGTGGGGGTGGGGAGTCCGTCCCAGGCATTTGTAGAGTGGCATTGACAGCTCAAAGGAAAATTATACTGTAACAACTTATTATATTTTAACCTGGTGAAAATTCAAGTACATCAAAATGTGAATGTTTTTCTCTACAATTTTCTATTAAACGACGTTGGAGGCAGCAAGCTGAAGGACTGTGGCATGGCGCTGTGGCTGCGGCTGCATCCATGAGGAAGGGGAAGGGTGGGACCAATGGGAGATCAGAACCCAGGACAAACAAAGTCCACTCTTCCGGTCCTTGGCTTTGTGGTTTGGCTTGGAGATAGTGGAGAAATGGCAGGCTCAGGCAGCGGCTGGTCAAGGAAAGCCTGGGTACGGGTGCGAGAGATCTCAATGCGTTTTCCGTTATGCTTTCTGTAGTGTATTTTTGTGACAATTTAGATACTGGGTTAACTGTGTCACCTAGAGGGGCCTAGTGAGGGGCTTGGTCACTGGTGCCGAAGTGTTAAGAGGTGGTATCACCTTTACAAACCCTGTGGGAGGTCGCAGGGCTTGTCCTCAGAATGAGCTAAGCAGTTCTTGTGAGTTAGTTCTCACAAGAGGCTGTTATGAAGAGTAAGACCAGCCCCTCCCTTCTCTCTGGCCTCCGGTCATGTGACCTCTCCCTCACAAATGGCTTTTCGCCGTGACATGATACAGGCAGAGCGGCCCTCGGCCCTCCTCCGACCTGGTTCTATGCTGTATGGACTTTCAGCCTCCAGAACTGAGCTGAATAAAGCTTAGGAAATACCTAGCTTCAGGGATTTCAGGATGGTAATGGAAAGAGAACTATATAGTTCTCATAAGCCATCTGTCCAGAACATGTCATGTTTAAAATTAAAATGAATCAGGGCGGAGGCACTGCTCAGTGACACTGTGTCTGCTTCACAAGTACAAGGTCGTGAGTTCAATGCCCAGTACCAAGAAAAATAAAAACACTGTAAAATTAAAAAAAAAAATTAGAATTGCATGGTCCAACCTCCCAATAGTAAAAATATCTTGTCATATTTAGACATCAGGTCACATAATCCCCACTTGGATATTGAGAGTGACAGAAAGGTTATTATTGCCTGAGTCATTCCTGTTGCATCGTAGGCAGGGTTTTCCAAATCTTACATGGAAACTAGTCTCTTAGTTCTCAGAAGCTGAGAATAACAAGGATCCCTTCAAATCAGGGATCCATGATCACTGTCTCTACCTTAAACATCCAGATCTTATCGTCAATTGTACAAAATCAGCTGTGACTTACCAAACCTGAAGGTACTTTAGTGTCAAAAACTCTACCAGGCTGATGATCCAAAGGAACCGCTCGTCCTCAACCACTTTCCCCGTCTCTTGCTGCCCAGACACACCCACTTCCAGCTCTTGGAGCTGGATCGTTGCTATCACTTCCATTCTGCTAATACGAAGTGCTACTTATTGATCTCTCGGGTTCACGTCTCATCACTGATCTGCAGGTCTGGAAGCCGAGAATTCAGCTCTCTTCCAACCTCTGGCCTCACCAGCCAGCCATGTCTCTGCTCCTGTTCTTTCAGTGCAGTTACATTATAAGTCATGGATCCATCACTACTTTGTTTTACACGAGTATGCTTCACTGTTCACAGCTGCATCAAGTCATCTGCTATAATTACTTTTCCCTTCCTGCCCAACATTTTGCTTCCCCCCACGCTGGTAATTGTCTTGATGGCTCATTTCTTAATGTTGTGTGTGCTTGTCAACAAATTAAACCCTAGACTCTCCCTGGTATGTTTACACCCTGGAGAGAATCTATCAATTTCAACTCCTTGAATAAACCCCACCAGACATATCTCAACCTGAACTTTTTTTACTGGAGTGTTCCTATCACATTTTTAATTTCCATGAGCTACATTCTACTCTCACGATGATGCTTACACAGAATCCTACCCTTGGATCCATCTTCTTATCTTCTTCTTCTTCCTTTTTTTTTTTTTGGTGGTACCACGGATTGAAGTTGGGCCCTTGTACTTGCAAGGTAGGTACAGTACCACTGAGCTAAATCCTTGGCTCTGGATACATTTTCTTTTCTCTGATGGTGAAAATGGGAGTTTGGAGAGGAAATTTTCTTTCATTTCCTGTGCAAAGTCTCTTTCCTGTAAGTTGTTCTTTCCAATTAGTTTGATTTGCTTTTGGGGAAGGAGTTTGTTTCCCTGCTCAAGGCATTGCCGGGAAGCAGCGTGGGGAAGAACATGTGGACCAGCGACGGAGAATAATTCTGCTCCCCTGAGCAAAATGTACTTAAAACAGTAGGAAAGTTGTTTCTTGTCCACCAATTAAGACTTATCATCCTGCCAACAGATGAAACCGACATAATACAGACAGAGCTCAATAAAGCAAAACTTCATTCCAGTGTCAAACTCAATACAATCAGCCCTCCAAATCCATGGATCCAACCAATTGCTGACTAAAAATACTGGGGGAAGAAGACTCTCTCCATAATGAATACGTATAGACTTTTTTCTTGTCATTATTGTCCAAACTACAGGCTATCACCATTATTTATATAGCACTTGTATTGTATGAGGTATTATAAATAATCTAGAGATGACTTACAGCATATGGGACTATGCATATAGGTTACATGTAAATATTACACCATTTTATATGGGGACTTGACCATGTGTGGACTTACTTAGCCGATCTGGAACCAGTCCCTACGGTACCAGTCCCCACAGCAGTACCGGGGGGTGAGTAACTATATTTACACATGTACAAATATCTTCACTCAAAATCTCCCTGCACAGGGTAAGTGGGTTAATAAAAGTGCCTCTTCAGGACTTCCATCCAGCTAATAAATGAGGGAGGAGGGAATTAGGAATCTGATCAAATGAAATTATGAAATAACAAAGCAGGAAATATGAAGGGCTACTGATATCACAGAAAAAGAGAGACAACTGGCCTTATGATCCTTCTGGTAAAAGCATCTTACTCCATAAATCAAATGTTTTGCATAAAGTAGATAAATCTCTTAGTTGAGGATCACATCCTTTAACTGGGGCCAACACACAGGGCACAGGAACATGCTCTGCAATGTCAGCAGTGCCATGTGGAAAATAAAATTGGAACACAGGGAATGAAACCAGATGCAGGGAACTCTTGCAAAAACTGGTTGAAAAACAAAAACTAAAGAAAAAAATTACAGAGAAAATATGAAATATTATATTGCAACATCTGGACTTTTGGATCCTGAGCTGAACTAAAAAACTATGAACACTTTCTGAGACAATTAAGGAAATCTGAACACTGATTATTTGATGAAGTTGGGGAGTTACCACTTTTGTTTCAAAGGGTATTCTGGATGTGTTTAAAGTATTTACAACCGTGTGTGGTGGCTCATATCTGTAACCCCAGCACTCAGGAGGCAGAAACAAGAGGATCATCCAAATTGGAAGCCAGCTTGGGCTACACAGTGGGCTCAAGGCCAGCCTCAACTACACAGAGAGACTCTGTCTCAAAAATACAAAACAAAAATCTAAAGCACATAGAAACAAAGGTTAATGAAATAATATGGCATTTGGGATTTGCTTCAAGATGATCCAGTGGAGGGGAAGAGGGAAGAGGTAGAGATAAACATGAAACAAGAAAAGCTGTGAGTTAATAACAATTTTTTGAGGCAGGGTAATACATCCACTCATGCCTACTATTCTACTTTTGTATGTTTCCCATCATAAAATGTAAAACAAACTATTCAAGTGTTTTTAAAAGTACTATGAAAGTAAAGCACTGTCCCAAGGAGGGCAGCTGCAAGGCACTGAGAAGTTAAAAGAAAGAATAGGCACTTGTCTCTGACAGACCTGAGGTCAACCCGCTTCTCCTCTCCTTCTCACTCTCCACTTCCGACCCATAACCAGTCCTGGCCGCTTTTGTGCCCAAAATACACCCCGCAGCAGCTGCTTGCACATCTCTCGCCTGCCTCTCGCTAACAGTCTCTACTTGGTTGCCCCGTGTCTTATACATCCCCGGGGGCCACTCTCTTTATCTCTGCAAAATGTGAATGAGACAAAACTACTTAAAATATCACAGTTGCTTCTCACTCCCCTGGAGAGTCCAACCTCCCTTCTGAGCTCCAGCTACCCCTCCAACTTTGTGGCTCACCATTCTCTTCCTCGTGGGCACTGGTCTTTGCATTTCCTTCACCATGGCAAATGGATCTGGGTTCCAGGGATATTGTATAAGCTATATCTACTTCTGGAGTGACTTCTGCATCCTCACAACACTCACTCCTTTTCACTACCCAGATCTCAGCTCAAATGTCAACTACTCAAAGACAACTATGCTTAACACCCTTCCCCCATCTCATCACTGTTATTTTATTCCAATTACAGAATTTTCCATTTATTAATTTGTTATCTACTACTCTGCACTGCTTCAGTCCTCCACCGTGCCCGGCAGCATGAGCTTTTGGAGAGCAGCCAGCATTGGTGCATTGCAAAGACAAGCCCTGAGCAACTCATTATTTCTTGTGAGATACAATGACATAGTTTTTAGCAGCAGATTCAAAAAAAGAATGAAAACATGTAGGTCCTACTATGCAGAATACGCTAAATCTAATATTTGCTCCTCTCTAATAAACAATTTGGCAGGTCTTTGTTGCTAACTGCTGAAAGGAAGCTCTCAGCCCTTGGAATCTTGGCATCCATGGCGGGCTCACTGGACTGTACACGAGAGTTGGTGCTCATGAGGTGAGTCTTGAGGGCCCTTATTTGTGCTAATGAGATGACTCAAGATGGGACCGGCCATGACAGCAGTTACATGACTGCAGAATCGGGATTATGAGCTGTGTGGTAGGAACTGGGTAGACCTCCAGGCACTAGGGACTGAGCCCTGTGGGTGATGATTCACCCACGTGGGTGATGCCTACATAAAAGCCTCAACTGAAACCCAAGACGACGCTCCATAAAAACCCAGCTCAGGGCTCTGTGGCAGTTTCCTGGCTTGGCAATGTCCTCTGAGTGTCGTCACGCTCAGAGACCAGAAGGGAACTCTCTCCAGACGCTCACCTGATGAGATCCAAGGGCTGTTTCTTGTATATGCTGCGAGGGTGAGCCCATTCCCTGTATAGCAGGAACCGCTCATTAGGGCAGCTGGGATCCTCTGACGGTTGGCCAAATTTGCACTGTGAGGGAGAGAGAAACCAATGAGCATCATAATCAGATTTTCACAAATCCATTTACGAAATATGACTCCTCATATTTCAGAGACGTATTTGTGGAAAGGGACCTTCACTTGCAGGAAGCAATGGAAATACAATCTAATTTTTAGTGATTCTAAACCAGGCTTATTATAACCACTCTTGAGGACCACTGGCAAATGCGGGTAGAGATACATGCTTGGATGTTATAATCCCGGGGTGCAATGTAGAATCTCGGGGGGCCCCCAAGTAGGGTGGCCACAAACAATGACATATTGAGCCACCCACGTGCAATACTGAGAACACCTGAGGGCCGCCTGCTCCTTCAACAGTGGGGAGCCAGGGCCTTCGGCCGGTTAGAAGGACAGTTCTAAACCCACATTTCTTTGTCCCCCACTTCAGCAGTTATTCTGTGACAATAGATGGAAAATAAGCAACAAAGAAAATCAATTATCATGTTATAATTCAGTTTATTCAAGAAACAAAACCTCCTGTCTCTCTTTGAACTGACTCGGCTGTTTCCTTGTCCAACTCATTCTCCTTTATGTACCAGAACCAGATTACCACCCAGCCATGCTTGCGGTCAAGGCCACACTTCAACAGCCCTTCTTCCAGATACCACTCAGGCTCCTCCCCATTCCTGGGTAGGGGACCACAACATACACAGGCGTTATTGGAAAAGACCTGGGTGGGAGCAAATGCCACCTGAACACTACTGAACTCTGCCATCCTAAATTAATGTTCAGGACAACTATTTGCAAATGTCTCCAAAGTTTATGTCATAGTTGCTAATTCTGGTGAGGCACAAAAGTGAAGCATACCCCGCTGGACAGCCACAGTGGATCTCCTGGTGAGCTCAGCTCCTTCTCTCTAGCCTCTCTTATACCTACATATCAAGCAGTTGTTTAGGTCCTCATCTTTCTATTTTATATATTTTGATACTGACTTCATCCATCAGTGGAGGCAGTACACAATAGGAATGATCAATCTCAAGTCTTCAGAGTCACATAAATCAATAATGTGACAATAACAATGCCATATAATACAGTACTTAATTTATTTCAATGACCAAATTTACTTACATACCTTTAGATTTAATTCCATAAATGTCCTTGCATTTATGGAATTACTAAGGGCCTGGGTGGCCACATTTTAAAAATCTGATTCCATACAAGGTGTAGTCAGTTACAGATATACTCTTGAGTTTGAAGGGTCACTGGGGTCTCCAAGCATAGTCCTTCAAAAGTGCCAACAATCAGGGTTTGCTATTGTGACAAGAACCCTGACAGGTGGGCGGGGATGTAGCTCAGTGGTACTGTGCCTGCCTGGCAAGCACAAGATCCTCAGTTTGATCACTGGTAAGCAAACAAAGCAATACAAGAAAGAAAAAAAAAAGAAGCAGAATTGTGACAGGCTCCTTTTTAGAAGCTCTGGCATAGTCTAGGGCAAGTTTCAAGAGAATACTTCAGGGGAGAAAATGTCTATGGTATAGAAAAGGACAAATGAGAATTTCCAACATGTATTTTCTCACAAAGAACTCATCTTTATATGCTTAATAATAGTATTTGCTAGTAATTATGAAAATAGCTAATGCTTAAATACATGCCGGGGACTAACATGTGACACTGACTGATCCTAATAACAATTCTGAGTTAAGTACTATTATTACCCTGACTTTATGGATGAGGAAACTGAGTACAACAGGCAAGACTTTCACAAGGTCATCTTGGCAGACAAGATGCTTCCGTCGCAGAAATGCTGATACTGAGTGTTACAAATCGGTACCGCGGCAGCCATGACCTGCAGGAGGAAAACTGTGGACTCCCTCATCCACTGCTTCCATCATGGCCTCTTTTCTGCCCGAGATCTGTCCATCCGTTCCTTTCTGCCCTCCAAGATCTTGTCGTCTTGCAGTATACTACTGATTATCTTAATTTTACTAAGGAAGAAGCATAAGGTCAGGAAGGCGAGTCCTTCCTTACCGTCCACAGCAACGCACACATTAGGCCTTGTGGGTGGGTTTTTGTCACTCGACTTACGTCATGCAGAGGGAACGCGGCCTTGTAGATTCCCGAATTTACAAGTCGGTTAATCCCAAACTTGCTGACATTGTTGACCACTTGATACTTGACCCGAGAGAGGATGAAGTACACCTAAAAAGATCCCAAAATACAGTCTGATTTATAAAATAGAACCAACCAGTCTAATCAGTACTTATTTTGTAGGCATTTTTAACTTTTTTCAGTTTTTAAAACTGAAACTGCTGGGTGTAGTGGCACATGCCCACAACCTCAGCACTCACAGGGCAGAGGCAGGAAGATCACCATGAGTTCAAGGTCAGCCTGAATGACGTAGTGAGACCCTGTCTGAAAACAAACACATACAAACCAAAACCATACCCACCAAACCACTAGTAAAACAACAGCAAGTTCAAATCACTGCAGGACAGAAACTAAATTTAGCTTCGACTTACAATTCGGCTTCTTGTGGCTGGATTGAAGAAAGAATCTCTATCGACAATGTAAAAATCATTCATGCGATTCTTTTCAAATGGCGCAGTGAAAAATTCCTGCTCTGGCTTGATCACATTTTCATCCACACTGAGGATTTTGGTGAACCAGTTGAGACGGTGGAAAGCTGAGGCCCGGGTTTTCAGATCATTGGGTTTCAGAGGCAATTTGATATGCATTAGCTCAGCGTATGTACACAGCACTTCCCATGGTGCATGAACTTTGACAAATACAAGCTTGTCGTCCAAAACCTACATTGGAAAAACAAAAACACACATCAGGAAACCAAACCACCTATTTTCATAATTTTGAGACATACAGATTCTTATGAACTGATATTTCTTTTAAAAAGAAAAAGAAAGAAATCCACATTTACAGAGAGCACCAAGAAGTGAAGCTATAATAAAGACAGATCTGAAGCACTCTGGGATGCTGAAGGCAAGAGTACTTACTGCAAGTTCAAGCCCAGCCTTGTAACTTAGCAAAACCCATCTCTAAGTAAAAAATTAAAAGGGCTGGGAACCCAGCTTAGTGCAAAAGCACTGGGTCCAGTCCTCAGTACTGAGCAAATTAGACCTGCAGTTATCACAGATAATCTCTTAGTCTGAGTTATCAAGAACATAATTAAAATTGTTAAAGTTCTTTCATAAAGCTAGCATTTTAAATTAGAAAATTTTATTTAATTTGTGCATCACTTCATGCAAATTAGTGACTTAAAAATGCTAGAACATTCATTGCAATGTTATACTAATGAAAAATATCTTAACTTTCTAGACCTAGAAATGGGTTGCTTAACTTGTTATAAGTCATGCGGCCATTAATCTGTCAATGACCTACACGTCTCCATCCTTTACTGTACGTTAAAGAGAAAAAGCAAATCATAAACTATGAAATAGGAACTGCCTTTTAGTAAGGTAAAAAATACACATGAGGAATAAAGGTGCAGAAAGACAGTTAAGATTCACACAATTTTTACTTTCTCTATTCTTACATTTTCTAATTTTTATTATTTTATATTACTTGTACAGTTAAGAAAGCCACTCATATATGCAGTTATTATTAAATCCTTGAGCTACTGGAAAAACTGTGATAAATTCACAGAAGGCAGATGTGGAGCGACGCCCTGCCAGCCTGTGGCTCCGTGTGGCCAGGGCCATCCACAAACCCCAGGCAGCTTTAAGTCTCCAAGAACGAGTTGGCCACAGGTCACCAGGGACTAACACTTACTGATCTGGTGGCTTCAAGCTCCAGGCCCTGGCAGATGAGGTTAGATTCATAGGCTTGTCTTTTTCTCTGTCAAAAGAAACCAGAAATATGTAGGACTTTTAGTTTTCTTAGGGGCAGACACAAAGCTTTTTTTAAAGGAAGAAAATAACAAAACAAACTGGTTTCGATCTGATGAAAACACATAGCAGTGGTGACACTGCTCTTGCTGCTGCTGACTGGTGGTGCTGGGGACAATAGCTGGATTGTCCCAAGTACTCTGAAGGGCCCTCGGTTGTCATGAGGGGGTTTGGAGATACATAAGGTAAGTAAAAGCCTCTTGTCTGGGCACAATTCAAAGGACTTTTTAACTCCTAAGAGTACAGAAATGGCAAAAAAGTATCTTTTTGAACAGGTCTCAATTTGAAGTCCAGGCTGGCCTTGAACTCACTATGCAGCCCAGACTGGCCTTGAACTTGTGGTGATTCTCCTGCCTCAGCCTCCTAAGTGCCAGAATTACAGGCATGTGCCATCAGACTTGGTTATCAATGGAAGTTTCTGAGTCACAGTCAATCATGTCACTTTCCAGAGTCAGATTCCAGATTTTAAAAATTTTATTTCCATATTAGATGCTTAAACGATTTAGTTGCTAGGTGTATATATTTCATCCCTGCAAAGCTTCACTAAATAAAACAGACAATTTTGACAAAATGCCAAGGATTTGAACTGAAATGTTCATCGAGTTATACACACCTGTATCTACAGAGAATTGACAGTAACTCTACCCATGCTGTGTAGCCAATCCAAAGGTGTAGCTATACTCTATCTAAATTCTACGTGGCCAGACGATGTGCTGAGTGGAAGGAGAGCACACGGAGGTGCAGACTCCAGCGACCTTTCACAGAACACCCTGCCTCCTTATGAAAAGAAAAAGGTGGGCGACTTGGGATCAGAGCACAAGCTTGGAAAGCAGCGCACCCAGGTTCAAATTCTGGTTCATTCGTGGCAGCTTTATGAGCCATGCCCCAAACCACCTAACCTCCCTGAGCCCCATTTTC